>JAAAKL020011727.1:0-13478 GCA_010016065.2 Carybdea cf. marsupialis auct. non (Linnaeus, 1758) | reverse complement strand
AAAACCTGAAATACCATTCCTATTTGCATTCGTATACACTAAAAACTACCTTCTTAGTTTTAATATAGAAAATATATAATATATAAAATATATAATATACAAAACGTGGTTAATCATATGAATGGTCTTTGGGTTCTTAACACAACTTTTCATAACCCTTATATGTAGCTGTAAAATATTAGCTTTTTTCTGTCGATCTTTCATTAGTTAAAATACTGCTGCATACTTAAATTAATTCTTCACACTTCACTATAAAATCAACAGAACGTAACGATCATGTAACCATGTGACTGCTTAAGCACTCTTTTTCAATATTTAGCTAATATATTTGTTTTGAATTATTATTATATGATTATCATGGTGGAAAACATATATTTGAAACCTGCTGAATGATCATGACTTGAAGTATTAGATTTGCACATGCTTAAATTATTTTGTTATGATTAGGGAACTATATTTCGATACAGACTCATTATTCCATAATTACGCGCCGTCTAGCAATTATTGGAGCATGGCTGCACATAGGCACTGTGAAGATTACAATGACGTAGAAGCGATTTACAAATTGAAGTGACGCTTGAGTAATTGATGTAAAAACAGTAAATTTATTTCTTTTGCTCTTCTTTAATTTCAAGTTCTTGATCTTGGAAGACGACAAGGCGATATATAGTTTCTTCCAAATTTAAGCTTAAATTTAATTGCAGGGAGGAATATACAAATGTCAACGGAAGTTTAACTACGGGCACCGCATTTTTCAGATATCTTTCGGGGAAATCTTCTTTAAAAATGCGGAAATTTGCAAATTCAGAGATTGAGTAGCATATTGGACAGCGTAAAAAAGCTTGCAGCTTTATAAAGTTTTTGTATTATGAACGCACTGATTTCTTAAATGGTGCTGATTAGAAGTAGATTTCTGATCCTCAGATTGCTGTCAAATAACTACATTTGAAAAGTAATTTACGTTTTCTTCATGATAGTAGAGGTGCAGGTTTGTAAAATGAGCACTTTTGTGACCAAATATGTACGTAACCTGGTAGAAAATTATATGGCTGCGCTGCGCTTGATTCTATTTATTCAAGTATCAGCTAGTCAATTGTCACTATAAGAAAATCTTATGCTATGCTCTATTCCATTCCCATCTGTGTGGTCTTGTTATACTTGTTTCTCGCAAGCTACACATTTAGATAAAAACACGAAAGCCTATAAAATAGCATAGTGTGAAAAATAATTTCTTTTTGAGGATAGACTTGTAGGTACTAATGTATGATGTGCACTTGTAATATTTGGTGGTGACCCAGTTGTAAGTCTCCCGTTAGAACTTTGTATGGCTCTACTGATCTTCTACTTTTTAAACTATCAATCAGTCCATTTCCAATAAAGAAGATTCCTATGCAGAACTCGATTCTAGCTGTATTTGCAGAGTTTCTTTTAAGCTACAGATTTAGATAAAAACAAGAAAACCTTGCTTTTACTTATATTTAGCGTCTTTTTGTTATCTTGCCAATCTTTATTGTAATCTTTATTGTGCGTTATGCGTACCTTCTCTATTCACAGGAAGGAACATACAGACATAATAGTTATCAGCCCAACATACACTCATCAGCCTGGCCAGACATATCTGCCGCGTTACAGCGAACACAAAATACAATTGGAGCCTCAGAATTTTCTGGATGATCCATCTGCTATATTTTATGATCCTGATGAGAAACCTGGCTTTGTATACCGTTCAATAGACCGAGAGGAATCCTTTATTTATGAGCCGTATGAACAGTCGACGCCCTCAGTAACGCCAAGACGGAGCAAAGCTGGAAATATCGGGAATACAATTGAAAGAACGGACAGCCCTTTAACATCGGAATTTGATGACAGTCTGGAGGAGCTCCCACACCTGGATTCTATGAACGAGGCATCATTTGATGACCTGGGACTCGATACAAAGCTGTCATCGACCCAAATCGACAGGCTAGATTCAGTTCCAATAACTCAGGATTTTTCCACTCTGGGAATAAGTGGCAGTGCGGAGAATATTGCTCCGGAAACTCAAAAACTTAACGATTCCAACCTGGCGTTTCTTGAGGAAGATGTTTCTGCACATTTGACAACAATGAGATTCTACGAAGACTCGGGTTACAGCTCAGGAGGACACCGATCCCTGAATAAAAGAGATCATTATCATTCTGATGCTGAGAGCTCCAAGACGTACCAGGACTCTGGAATTTATGAAGATGATGTTTTTATTGATTCTCCACGACATCCTATTGATCTAAAAGTAAGGAATGAATACGAAGATACAAATCATTTTGGTTTTGTCGATAGGATAGTCGAGCCTCCAGAAAGACTGACTGCATTTAAAACACCGAACAGTTCAAGACAAAATAGCGAGGAATCTGATTTGAGTTATTCGCCACTAAAACCTTCCGTGACAGTTGAGACAGGTAAGATTTTTCTGTGTGCTTATCACATTTAATCAGAATAATGAAGAATTTGTATAGTTCATCTTTGATTGGAAGGTTACCTTTTCTGGAGGCAACATAGCAGCAGCTTTAAAATCGAATTCGATAAAGTATAATAGCACATAAAGGCAGTGTTTTTATGTTATAACTTATCATTTTACATCCTTATTCGTCTTAAATAACCCTGATTTTTGTGCATGTTATACTCCGAAATCCATTTGGATACGTTGTTACAGCGAGACTGAATAAATCTGTTTCCATTGCAAGCTTGTTTATGAACAAAAAGTCTTGAAATATGGATGAAAGGACATCAAATTATGTGTTTGATTGGCGCAAATCACAACATATTGTTGATTTTATGACGTACGATGTTCTGAAGACAAGAAAATATGTCTGTTGATCGAGGTAAAGCCCAAGAGTATCAAGCAGAGGAACAACATTAGCTGTCAACAAAGTAGTTGAAGAACTCATTTCAAAATACTGTGTACGCATCCACGCATACCTCAAATAGACACAAGAGGATTGGAGCCGACATCAAAGCCCTGTCTAGTAAACTCTCCGCAAAAACGTGGTATCCTATCAATTTGCAAACTTAAATCTTTGGATATAAGTTCCTATTTTTCTCGTGTCTCAGTGTGCCCTTTATGGTCTACCGACATCCTCTCGTTAGGAGTTCCACTCTTACAAATCATTTACAAATAAATATAGATTCGCAAATTCTACATGTAGACGTGTAATCAATTTATGACATCCTTCATTTTCATTATGCATAATTTTTTATTACCATATGAAATGAAATGCTAATGCTGAAAATGCTAATATCTTCTGTGCTTACTGGGGTTGAAATTACGAGTTGACCGAATTGCAACCGGAAGGTCCTCTTCAGCCACGCGGACAATGACACTGGTTCTATTCTTCAGGTGGGTCGCGATATCACTATATCGAAACCTCAGGTGATATTCAAGTAGGACAAAACATAGTAGAGAGCCCAGAAGCTTGTCCGATGCCATATTGACTCTTAACCATACTCACTTGACTTATGCTGTAATGATTAAGTCTTTTTCAACTGAGAATTTTCGATTCATATTGTCCATACTGTTAAAAGTTAAATGAAAAGTGAAGAAACGCTACTGCGATAATTTAATCCAGAATCATTTTTTTGATATTATTGTTCTATCAATAATTTTTTCTCCAATATTTTCTTCAAACTCTATATAAAATTATCAGTCTATGTAAAAGCCAAAACTCTTTCTAAATTGGCAACCATTTTTGGCAAATGGTGGAAATGTCATTAATTGTTATCAAATAAAAACATCAAATAAGAATATGATGGTCTCACTTTCAAAATTGCAACACTTGTCGACTCCATTGATGCTGTTGATTGTGGATTTTCCATGTTGTGAGTCGTACTCTTTATCTAAGCTACGTTACGAGAGATACTTCTTCCATCTTCAGGCTGGGAGACACACTCATACCAACAGATCTAGTGAATATTTAAAGGTTGTTATACAAATGCTATAACATCTACGCAGTGCCTTACATCAGAAAGTCAATTAGAAGGAAGCCATCAGCCATTTATTTATTAGATGATTCATTTCTTCGTATTGGGTTTCCTAAGAGACGTATTAACCACAGGTACTTTTTGAAAAAAAGTCCTACGTCTGTTATACTGTATTCTGAATAAATTTGTTTCAGTCAAAGGGTGGTAAGAAAGGTGACTTGTAAATGAAGTTTGTGGACAGTGAACTTACTTTGTTATGGCATTTCACTTTGTCACAATGTTTATAAAATCACTCTTTTGTTATTACGTATCGTACAATATGCTTTCGTGCCATCTATTCACCTTATCGAACTAAATTGAGTATAAAGCAATACAAAAGAATCTATAAAAGAAGTGTAATGAATTGTATCATCATGGAATTATTTGATGAACGCTTAATAGTTGTTGAAGGTTGTTTCTATGTATGGTAAGAACGTAGCTAGCTGATTCTGTTTAAGATAACCTAACTTAACCTTATTTTGAGCTATTTTTATCATCTAGTGTACTTTGGTTACAAAGGTTTTATTGGAGGCAATCGCGAGTGCTTGTGGGGGCGTGACCCATTTGTGTCCCAAGCTGACTAGGTCATTGATACTTGGCTATGGTCTCAATTTCTGTGTTAATCTCTTATAATCAAACACAAATTTAATAGTTTTCTTCAGTATCTGGTACTCTGCGGCTATCTTTTACAATTGTTAGCTCTACGAAATTTGGTTAAAAGGAGATTTGATATGGCCATTTTGACTAAGCAATCACGAAATTCGGAAAGAGCGGCTGTACTGGGTGAAGTTTTCAATTTCAAAAACGTACATTGCTTACTTTAACACTGTATGAAGTAGCGAGAACATTTTTGCGCTATCCACAAACGTATTGTTTACTTTCCAGGATAGGTGAAGTCCTTCCTGTCTTACTGATAAAATGCTACTGTTGAATGTTTGACAACACTGATGACAAGATATTCTTGTCTTTTATTTTGTTGGAAGGTACATAGTTTGATAAAATTGATAAAAAGTTGTTATCAATGAACAGTACTTTCAGCTGTACAGAGAAATAAGAGACTTTATCCAAAGAGTATATCTAGATTTATATTATTCCTAATAAAAGTTATCATATTTTATTATAATCCACTTACGAAACTTATATGTCCTTTACTCAATTTTTTTGGAATGTTTTGTATTATGGGCAGATCGACACCTTGGCATTTAGAGTATTTAAGCCAACTTCTATCTCTACTAAGCACCAAGCTATGACGCTAATTCTACTCTCTTTTAGAAAATCTATCGCTGTACCTGCTCTTGGCATGCACAGAAATTCATACTCTTACCGGATGCCTATAATACACTCTGTTTTGCATTGTCTGTTGCTGTTTCTGCTACGGTCATTCTCAGTAGCATATTTTGAATTTTATTCACTGGAATATGCCATCAACATTCTCTTCTTGCCCATTGACTTCACACTGGCACTACCATGCTTTCTGTCTGTTCTCCCATCATGTTACTAAATCACATGGTAGGTAGTAAATAATCAAGTGTTCAGAGACATCCTAGTTAGTAAAATCCATCTCTACATAATTCTTCTTACGTAATATAGCAAAGATCTTAAAGACATTTACTGTAACACAACGTCTTACACTATAGAGAAGAGAGGACATGGAATGTTAAATTGGAAATGTACAGGAGAACACAAAATTTGTCAACATGATGATGATCGAAGCTTTTGAGACGCCCTCATCTATATATCTGTGAAATCCATGCCCACATAATTCTTTTCATGTAAGGCAATAAAGGTGTTAAAAGTAAACTAGAGAAACATACATGTGTCAATACCAGGATTTTGAACAGCAATAACAATAATTGAGATACTTGCAATATTCATTTTTATACCATACGAGGTACATTTTAATTCTCACATCAACACTATTCAAATAATTATGACAAAGTCGCTCCTACAGAACAAAGTTGCCCAAGAAGTAAGTTCGTCTTGTGTCATTCCGAATCACGTTTACAAAAGATAAAATAAGTTGTGTGGATAATACAAGAAATCTTTTTTTTAAAATAAACTCGCCATTAGATATATTAAGATTACTCATCATATGTATGAAGCAATTACTTTTCTTAGCAATACCACCTATAGAATTCATACTTAGATTTATGAAGGAACAATTCTGATAATTTATGAATTTAGTAATTTTTTTGAAAAAGTTCATTCATTTATTGGTAAAAATAGCAATGCAGCCGGATACTCACCAATGGTAGGCATATCCAAACCGCTTATGATACATGCCTTGATTTTAGTAAGAAAAAACAACAACACGTGAAAATAGTACGATGATGATCTAACAACTTAACTAACAATTACTCCAGTTTCCAAATCAACAGTTCAGGATTTGGTCAGTCCTTATTTATTCTGCAAAATATAAAATAGTTTTTATTAATCTTTATACAAGATAATCTGAATTGTAAAGTTTCATCAATCATGTCAGCGAAACATTTACTTTCTCTTGATGTCCAATGACGCTCATCGATTTATTAATTGAAATTCGTAATCCTCATTTAATTGAGAGCATAAAAATTTTACATACTGATCTCATCTCTATCACTGCAGCTTCTTCTTTTGCTTAAATATCACTGACGTATGTTTGTTATGATGGTTCTACTTTTATCAGTATTGCCCCATGAACAATTTTCCATCTTATTTGCTGTATAACATTTGCCAACATTTGATACTTTATATTCTTTGCACCCCCTTCTACTCCACTTCTTCACTTTCTCGTTTGTTGACGTAATTTTATTTTCTCATACAACCTTTTCTTTTTTCATTGCAAATATATGTGTCTGATTTCTTATTTAGTTAGCATACTCTATAGCTTTTAAACATATTTTTTAAGCATCAGAAGCAAAACTTCAGGATGTAAGAAACATTTTTCAAAATCGTTTGCACCATTTGACATGAGAAAGCGTGCAACAGAAATTTCAAAATTAAACATTTAATTGATTGTCGTAATTTGTATTTGTTGCCTTTGAATGTAGATAACATAAATTAACCTATGTATACACATAAATATGTTCATTTATCACATAGGCAAATAAAATGAGTGCAAACGAATTAAAAATGTAAGAAACTATTGCATTAAGAACGAATATACGAAATACTTGACAAATTAAATTTGATGTTCAATTCTCGATCAGATGGGGGTGATTTTGCAATGAAGATGTTCCTTAACTGTTTACCATACGATCAGTGACTTATTGAGTTGAAGCTTCGGGACGACATGAGCAAGTCAGTTTCTGACTTAAGATTCTATTTAGTTAATTTAAAATATCAACTTGATGGGGATTGCTGTGTTGAAACCAATAACACTGTAAGTAGCTAGCGCTCTACTTGTTTATATAAGTGTTTCTATGCCCCGGTTATACGCGTAACGTGATAGCTTTACAAGCACTCTGTAAACATACGGGACCTTTTCGAAGTGAATTTGTGAATGATAAACAGAGCATTAATATTTAATTGGTTTAACAAAAACTCGGAAGTGAGTGAAATGGAGTTGGAACCAAAGCTGAATAGTGTTACGGCTTGTGTTTATTTATTGTCAAATACATGGTCTCTCATCGTTGATATACTGGATAACGTCGGATATCAAAAGAAGATAAATCGAGCAAATGGCTTATGAAGAAAGCGAAAATGCTGTATCTTATTATTGCACCCACAAATTTCTCGATCTCTATCTTGGAGACTTCAATATCAAGGAGAGAAGATTACGTATGTATCGCATTGACAGTAACAATGTAGCATCGGCATTTTTCTTTATTGATCGGCTCGCAGAGAGTTTCGTCCTCAGAACTTTAGTCTTTTACAATCTGCAGCCTTAATTCCCCTTTTCAATCCCAGGGTGGCCGCAGCAGCGCTTTCACTGTGTTGACAGGGATAAACTGGAGATCATATCCTCTCATACCAACGAAATTTCCAATTCAGACGTCCGAGAAACAAGTGGTTCGAGTGGACATTGCTGCGATGAAAGTAAAGACAAAGATTAACTGTCCTCGTCGTTTTCACAATAGTTGACAATTTATGTTAACATTTATGGATCAGGAAGTTTGAAAACGAAATTAATTTGCTTCTAACACCATCAAAAGTGCGTACTTAGATCCCCGATTCGCTCTGTAAAACTTTAAAAGAAACACAGAATCGTTAATCACGTAACAATTCTTTCTGGAGCTTAGCATATATTGACAATTCTAAGTAGTTATTAAATCTATTAAGGTACAGAAATCTGAAAAAGTGACCGTATTTTTAGGAATTTATACGTTCACTCCGAAAGAGCAAAATCTCATGTTTTTGAAGTTATTTTCACTCCTCTTGTGAGCTATGCTGATATACGTTAGGTAGGCTTATTGAGGGCTGAATGACTCAATCACTTCAGAGCGTGCAAACCCTTATCGTATCATTTTTCGAGTATCGAGTTAGTGTTAGCTGTGCCGCTACGCACCAACCATCCCTACTTTGGCGTTATATAGTTTAAATTACAAACAGAAAATCAGTTGTAATTATATGTGATAAAACCTCGACTCATTCCTATTACTTGATTGGAATGCTATTGCTTAGTAACACCAAAAGCAAATTGTTTAGAGAAAACTGGTACTATTACCTATGAAATAATAAAGTTAGTTTGACATATTTGTGGTTTTGTTCATGGGTGCGTTAGTTAACAATCAATAATTCAAGGTAGCATGCCATATTAGTTTAACCTTCCGTAATTCAATACCATTTAAAGTTACTAATTGGTTTTCGTGCTATTGGTAGTGTAGCTACGTTTTATGATAGTAAATGTATGTAACTTATACGATATGGCGCACCATTTGGTAATACAAAATCAATTTTCTTTAAAGCAAAAGAATAATTGTTTTAAGCAATTGCATACTTTATGACGGCATCTCCTTGAAGAAACAGTCGTATGCAAAACTATTTAATCAAGGCCGAAGACAAGTTTCATCCTCATACTGTCGCTGCTTCCTTTAAACCTAACCGTTGCTTGTAAAGATGAGTTCCGCAGCATAACCGTCAACAAGATTGCTGGCTAAGGATCTATTGGACAATAAATGAAAGAAACAACTATGAATATTGGAATAAGAGAGATGTTTCCCAAACAGTTATTTGATTGTGCAAATCAACATCAAATTCTGATAAGTAAAAATGTACTGAGAGTAGTCAATAAGAGATCAGAAGAAATGATGCCTGCGCAATCATTGAATTCTCTAAAGATTGGAAAGCCAGCAGGTAATTGAATCTAATTACGCTCTAGACACAAGGCAAGGATCTTTTACTTTCTACAAATTTAAATGTTGTCAAAACAACGAGATTTAAGAAGTAATTTCTGTTCTCAACAGGACTCAGATAGCTTTCGTGTCCATAAAACAATACTGAAATAACATGTAAAAGGGTAGCAAGAAATGAAAAAAGAAAATAAGATTTGTCATTTAGAGGACCTAAAGGAAGTTTAGAAAGTAATAATTATCTCAAGGCTTGTCCATCACAAATTTGATAATTTGTGCACCAAGAACTACTGTTGAGCTTATTCTGGTCTCTAATTTTTTTTTCTTACAACGTTATTACTGTTGCTTTATATAGCATGATACTTACTCAACAATTAAAATCAAATTACATTTTAGCCAATTATCTACATGGATTGTTGCGTTTTAGATCGACCGGCTTCCTCAAATTTGTCAGGGATCAAGCAGACAAACAAGTTCAATCACATGCACCCAAAAGTACAGACAAAAGTAAAGTATTATTGTTATTTTCTCTCTCGCTCGTAAGGCAAAATATCATTGATACATAAATTGAAAATGGAATCAACACACTAATTAGATAACTTTAGAAGCTGAAATGGAGCTGAACTGTGTGACTGGTCATAGAAATATGACAAAACTTTCATAAAATAAACCGCAAAAACAACAAAAAAACAATAACGAAGTTTTCCTAACGTAGACAGTGTTCAAAGCCAATGAGTGACAATAAGCCGAACAGTTTGAATTGTTTTATTATTATTGCCCATACATATTAGATATGCAACTTTTTAGAGAAGTGACATAATTACTTGAAACAACTCATTATTATCATCATTATTATTATTGCAATTATTATTATTACTACTATTATTATCATTATTATAAAGATCCTTTTTGTTGCATCCGAACTACATACTTTTTGTTTTGTTGCAAGGAGAAAGAATGGAACACTCCAGACTTGGTAATCAAGACCTTCTTACCTAGTGTTAACATCTTTGTGACTCTGTTAGTTTAAAATTCTCTCGTTTTCTTCGTGGGTAAATATCCTTTTCACAAGTTAACTATTATTGTTTTACAGTTAAATTGTTTAGTATTTTGCATGTATTAAGAAGTTTTAGATATGCCTATCAAGTGATGATCTAAATTGTTGTTTGTCAATAAATTAAATAAGTATGTGTTTTTTCTAATTATCATTTTTTATGTAAATGATATCAATACTCGACATTTCAAAATTAGAAAAGCTAAGAAGGGTTAGACACTTACGAGAAAGTTCGACGTGGTAGAATACTGAAATTTGATTCAAAGACACCACATCCATATTTGTGCCACAACAAAGTGCTATGACAATTGTACCAACCTACGATTATGGGTTTTCGGCGGTCCATGTAGGACAACTGAGCAAGAAAATTGTCCTTTCCTCACCATAGATATAGAACCACTCTATGACCTGAAATTCTGAAATCCGAACGCCCTCTTGATTCCTTCAGTTGAAAGTAACTAAATGTGTCATATAACAGAAATAACGAGACGCATCCGCGTTGTTCTCCTGTCACTCAAGAATCAATTTCTTTGATTCACTTCTTTTGTTAGAGTTTTCCTACTGGAAAGTGTCAGAACTCTGCTACCATTAAAAGATCCCCTGTGAAGATGTAAATCAAACATTACAGATGGTAGTAGTTGTCTAACGATACAAGTCACCACTGATTTAAAGGACTTGAATTTAGAAAAAGATATGGCGAATTTCATTTTATTCATCCTCGTCCGGACAATTTTATCAATACTAAACTAGACAAATTAACAAGGCTTTAAAGCATAAATACAGAAAGATGAGTACAAAAAAATAACATCGAAACAATAGTAAACAGTAACGATGAGTAGCAAACCACTACCAGAAAAAATAGGGAACACGTGTTACGGAGGCAAAAATAGGGAGAATAGGAATAAGGGACTCGAAGTCTGTTTACTGCTGGTCTGTGTCAGGCTTTGAGTCAACTTGGCTGTAATTAACTGTTTACCTGCCTTTAAGTAATCGGTACTATTTAATCCTGATGAGAAGATCATTCTTTACTCTGTCGCATCATGATCCCTACAAAGCAATCGGAAATCAAACCTTATCAAATGAGACAATCTATCATCGAAGACTCCTTTAATTCTATCTTTTTTTAGCTCAATAAACTGTTAACCAGAGAAACATAAATGAAGGTCATCAATTGATACAAATTACAAGATCTCGTACACAGTCTCGTATGACATTGTAAAATCTATTGGGCAGGTGGACAATACCGACAACCCTGGACTAATAGAAGTTACACTTTTACTAAATCTCAGTGAAATTGGAACAAATCACGCAAGTCATTTGCCACATTGAAGGGCAATTATACCTGGTATTTTTTGTTTTCTAGACCTCACCGCTTAGCAGCAGGGAGGTCTGACATGCAAGTGTCCAAAATGCTTCTTTTCAAACTTAACAATATTTTGTAACAGGGGTTAGGGAAACTTGCATAATATTGTAGCTTTACATTGAGGGGTCGAGGGAAGCCAGCAAGTAATGACGCCCGTTCATCTTAAAACTCCTGAAATCTAGTCTACGTATACTTTAGAAACTTTATATATCTGTAGAACTTATTGACGAGATCGTGTTATGGTGACGTCATTAATTATAATTCGTATATTATGCTTTTAAGATGGAAAAATGATACTAACAAATTTCTTCTGAGCACTTAATTCTTGTTACTTCTTAAGATACTTTAATTAAACATTATATTCTTTATGTATCTAATTTAATGACATATTTATAAAAGTACTCATTTTTGACTTGATGATAATCTGGTAAATGCCCAAAGGGAAAAAACAAGTGAAGATCTTAAAAATTTATTTTGTTTTTGATTATAGAGAGTTTTAAAATTGTTTCTCAAAATGAAGAGGGTTACAAAGAGATGTTACTAAGGTAGACTGACTTAAAACTAATGGACCCTAATGGATTAACTTTCACTGATTTTAAAGACATTCCTCTTTTTCTTAAGAATTGTTGATAGGATAAGTTCTAAGTGAAAAAGCACGGATACTAGTAGTTAGTGATATGTAAGTAGCAATAAGTTTCACATGCTCTGAAAGTAGAAAATGTTCTTTTTTAATCACATCAAGCCATAGTAAATGGTAATTTATGCAAAATAACAAAGGTTGACTAAATGGATAGCCAATAGACCTAAGTTCCCAAATAGAGTCCGCTAACTTGCCCTATATTGCAAGCATATCTCTTTAATTTAGAGAATCAATGGACAAACTGGTTTGAACGCGTCAACCACTAAAAGACAGACCACACCCCACTCTAAAGGAGGGAAGAATAGAGTTGGTGACGTGAGAAAGAATGGTAACTATAAAATCGCTTTTATTCTTTCCTTCTACCTTTCTTAAACATTAATCGTACTTGGTATTTACATTAGTTAACAGAGCTTCTTGCTTACTTCGAAGCAGACTTACTAAGAAGCTACTTGAATTTTTCTGCACATTAACACGACAGGGCCTTCCAGAGTTTTCTCAGTTTTCGTGAGTTATTACGGGCTTGATTAAGATTAAAAGGTCTTTTCGTTAGGTAACGAGGAAGACCATATTAGAATGATTACTGTTTTTCATAGTTTTGTTGCAGAGGGCTTGGCCGGGTGAGGCAGAGGTTCACTATGAAGCTCATCGCTGACAATAATGCTTGATTTCTGTGCAATGTTCATTCTATTGCGGATCCTACCATAAATTGTAACGCAACATCAAAGTGCTCCTCTGTGTGTAGTATTGTATGGCACTGTACTCATTATTTTATGGGTAAAGTAGATACTATTTTCGAAGTTGACCGAAAACGTTGTAAAAGTATTCAAAATAGAATGTTGATAGTATAAATATTTAGTATATTATTGATGAAGAACATTGTCAATAACATTTTTATGGCCATAATAAAGTGTAAAAAAATTCAATTCAAAGAAAATATAGGAAAAAATTAGCATTTGAAAATTGATACAATTATGAATTAACGAGGTACTTTAGTTCTTTGATTATTTATTCATATTTATTTGACTTGTTCATTTATATTTATGTTATGTATGATAAAGTTATACTTCAGTACAACTAGTGCCTCATAGAAATTATTTCACACTGTCTGTCGAATTGTATACGTGTTCTTTAAGACGATCCTAGTGGATTACTTGCCTT
>JAAAKL020011726.1:0-13478 GCA_010016065.2 Carybdea cf. marsupialis auct. non (Linnaeus, 1758) | reverse complement strand
GAGGGGAAAAGTAACTTGATTCACATTGCACTACACTTAGATTTAATGTAATGAAGAGACTAGCAAATAATTAAAGAACGTACAGATATTTTTGGTTATATGTTTTTGATATTTTTGAGCGCGGCGCCTAGCACAGCTGGAGAATATGCCACTGCAATCATATCAATAAAATCAACTATACCAAACTATACCTAGGGAAAGTGATGTATTGCAATTCTGAATGTAGACATTAGTGTTATAAAATCTCAGCAGTGAAAAATTGTGGTGCAATGTAGAATCAAATCCATAGTTCTGCCATCACTTAGCTACAGTCCCTTACTGACATGAGAGAGAAATCTGGGATGTCTTCTGTTTGGATATTGTGTCACAACACAGCACCCTTGCAGCAGGTGAAGACATGAGTCTCAATACCTTGAGTGTCTCTGTTAGCTAACCTGGCTCCAGTGAAGTGTGAAATGAGTTGCAGGTGTCCTGTGTAAGAGAGAGAGTGTGTGTGTTTGTGAGCTTGTAGAGCCACTGGTGTGTCTTTTGTTTGCAGGAATGTGTTTCTGTCTTCGGTCACCATTTGTAACAACTGAACAGTGAGTTCAATTTTATAAAATCCCCAAGGTAAAAGATCATGGGGCAATTGGGAATCAGACCCATGGTCTCTGCCATTGTATAGGCCTAGTGTATGATGCTTTGTCACCAAGCTATGGTACCTTACCAATAAGAGAGAGAGAAATTGGTATGCATGTCTATTGTTTGGATATTGTATCACTACAGTATACACTGGATAGTACATAAGTAACTATGTGTTTACAAATGTAATATCAGTTTTACTCTGGTACATTACTCAAGTTCATACTCTTATAACATTGACCCCCTGTGTATCCTACTCCCATTGCCCTTCAGAATCTGCAGAATATGTATCAGATTAACTGCTTGATGACATGGTGAGCTCACTATTGTTTTAGAAAAATTTTCAACTTTCATTCTCAGTGTGAAATCTCAGACTCTTTGTATTTACTTCGACTCATATATATATTTGTGAAATTTTCAAGTTTTGAAACTGACAGAAAGCACTAGTTTTGATGGAATAATGGTGAAAATGTTTGGTATTTTGTCTGGATCCTAAGATGTTGTCACTTGCACTTTCAAGAAACAATTGGCTAGTTTTCTCATTTCCTTTTCATATTTCATTCTGATGATTTGCGTCTTGAATTGAAGAATGACAGATCAGAAAGATTTAATGTAATAAAAAGCTTTTCACTACTTTGTCCCTTCATTTGTACTGCAACCAGAGGGGTGTTTCTGCATAATTGGGGGGGGGGGACTATTTAGGATGGCAGACTTCCCTAAGAAATGGTTTTGGTGACAAACTGGAGGAAGTGGGCAACATGAAATAACGGCAACAAAACATGGCTGATGGTACGAGGTAGGATTGGAAGCCAATTTGGTGGGTCATTGAGACCTCCCCAGTTTTATGCCTGCTGTATTGACAGTGAAGCTAGTCTTTACCCTAACCAAACCATCCGTTGGGGCCGCCTCATACAGATCCTGTGCATAGACCTTACGAACAGATGTTGACTTTGCCACATGGCAGATTCATATCTTCGTCGTAAGCTTACGTACCCTTGAACCACCACCTCCTCACCTCATGATTAGCGTAAAACAGTCGTCAGTCTTGGTCTGCTTTACACTGTATATAACTCACTTGAAAGTAGCTAGCTGTTATACGTGCATGAACCATGAAGCAAGTTTTTGGTCGCTATTTAGAAAATTTGCCCAACATCCACAAAATACCGGTCTTCCCCTAACTGTTTTTCACACGGTCTTGTCACCAAAAGGAACTCGATCGATCAATAACAGATTTTCGTAACGGCAATCTTCTTATGTAGTTGTAGGTTGTAGTTGAAAGATCAATAAATTACGAATATTAAAAACTGACATCGTAACTTTCTCTCGCTGATAACGAAGACTACAACAAAACCTGGTCTATTAAACAAGGTATAACGGTGCCAAAGTAGCTCTCACCGTCGAACGTAAACCCGACACGTAATCTACACCTTGCGGAGTATTCATATAATTAAGCATCTAAAATCAGTTAAGTTTCCTTTGTCGATTTCATTGTCCATTAAGGAAATTCACCTTCAAGTGAATTGTGAGATTACCACATCGATCATAACGAGGTTTATGATACTGTAATACAAAGTAACTTATTTACACTAAAATTTCATCCACAGTTACGGAATAATAAACGACGTCATAATAAACACAGCCAACGCAATAACGCATCATCTATCAATATATTTAAGTCAACCTCATCTCACCTTACATAGTTAGACATTCACTTTAAAAGTCTCAGGGACTTGCCATGTGTGTTGCGAGTGAATCGATGGTTCATATGTCTCCAAGGTCGATCAGTTCACATACAAATTTTTCTTGGTAAATTGTATAGCACGAACTCATTGATCTCTAGCGTTGGAAACTTCCTTGATTTGATGTCACCAATGAAATGCGGGAAATTATACCTGTGAAAACAATATTGATTCCGGTTTGAATAAATTATTATTCTTAGCAGGAGGTACTTCTTGAAAGAAACAAGTGTTAGCTGATTACTCAGCCTCAACTTTGAAACATTAACCGGATAAACCTAACAACATAAAAATCTTATGGAGAACCTCGTCGAAGAAAAAAGAATTTTATCTAAACGAGAGAAATAACTCAAAATTACTTGTACTTTATTGTCGCTCTTCATTGTGACCTATTACACCCTGATTTATTTGTAACGGAAGTGAGATATAAGCATGCGCGGGCTTCTGCTTGTCCTGTGTCCAAACTTGAACGTGAATGAGGATCGAAACGACAGTGGTTCTATCAAGACCGAATTTAGCTAAACAATCGTGGTCAGTAGACATACGTTGTGTGATATTTTGTCATCTTTATTGGAAAAGTAAAGCCTGATACCGAGGTAGACGTGTTCAAGGCATCTTCAGTACGTTTGGTTTACTCTTCGAGACAACTGATGCTTTTCCATGGCCTGGTATGAATCGCTCACATGATGATAGAAAAGACGTAAGAGAAGGCGTGTTGAGCAGTGCTGGCACTCGAACATTAACTCTTGGAATGGCATCACAGAATCTAGAGAAAGACTTAAACGAGAAATCAAACTTTATCTCCCATAACTCAGGTTTGTTGTTGTTCGGATTTTAGAGATCTTTAAGCGCACACAGTGATATTAGCCGTAATTTTTGTAGCGAATTTCCTTGATCAGTGAGTGGTAGTGGTCTCCATTGATTTGGCTGTATTTCTTTGAAGTCTAACGTGCTTAACGTGTTCTATATTTAACCTGGCTTTACACTGTTGATAGTATTTGCTGAAGAGGACATTTGGGAAGGTTTATGGAAATTTTCAATGTTTTTGTTTATACTGGTTGATCATGGGTAAGCCCTCTTGTAGGATAGCTGTTTCGAGAAATTGTTGTGTCGGCCAAGTTTACGAACAACATTTCTGTTAGTGCGGAGCCTCGGTTCGGCTGCTAAGCCAATTGTCCAATCAAAACATTTCGCAAAACAATCGACAGGGAAAGTCGTGAGGCAATCTCAAGTTTTCTGCCCGCGCAATTTAAATAACCACGATAAATATGGTAATCCATCGTTTTCTTTTGATATCCAGTTTCGTCCTAGTGAAGGAGGTCCAGTTGTAACTAGAAATGCGATCCGTCTATAGCATGAACAGATTCCTGAAACAACATCAGCGGCATTTAACGGAGCGTTTTGCTATTTTGAACTCTTTAATTTACGATTCTTATGTTCGCAGAGACCGTTAACCATGCATGTGTTCTGGTTGCAGTTTGACCGATTGATTTTAATTTATATCTTGGTGTTATCCTTGGTTATAGATATGAACTGTTGATACTTATACGCCAGAGCATTGAAGCAAGCTAGTTGAGAAGTTAAAGCCACTTTCTTACTCCCGTGTATACCCGGCAGGTACATTTTTATGCATGATCGATTGTCTTTTGCAGGGAGCGAGACTTCTGGCTTTCGAACAGTTGATTTGATCAAGGTGAGCGATACTAAACTTATCACCATTGTAGCTCAAAGTTTATTTTCATGTCCTTGGTAGTTTTTGACTTGTAAGATGCACTATTTATCGCTTGTTTAAGCCTGCAAATTTAGGTTGAAATGCCTTCATATTTCGTTTGTCGAGACCTACAGAGGGGTTCCATGCACAGGCCAACGTGATGTATACTATTATGGTTGCATCGATCGAAGGCACTGTCATGCAACCAGTTCAGTGTTAATATCAATCATAATTTAGACAATGCGGGTAAGACCTTTTACAAGATAGACACGCAACTGATTAATAAACTTCGTCCTTGCCGGTTTTACATTGATCATATTTGATTTAATGTTAATTTGAAGCTTCAGACTTGTTTTAGTGCACTCAAGTAGTGGGCCCTTTCCCTTACCTTGGTTATCCCAATAAAGAATGGATCCGACATTGCAGCATTGATGTGGCTAGCTTATATGAAAATGAGTAAAATCAAGTCACACATACTTTCTTGTAGTTTGTGTTGAAGCTTGCTGTTGTTATATTTAATAGCTTCTGTTGCCTGGAACGAAGAGTGGAATGGTTTGGGTTCCGCTAACAAGACGATACTCTCCGAGTGTGTGCGAGACGAAGGTGTGTTATCAGCATCAAAACGGGTTCCTTTGAGAAGGCCGAGGTTTGTTTACAAAAAATTGCTGTTGAAAGCTACGTGGCCTGTCAGCTTAACAACACCACGTGATCCTCAGAATATGAACTGTCTGATCATGGCAACCTGACGACAGTGTCTCCGTTACATGTTGATCTTTTCACGGATGTTATGCTGCACAGATAAGTATAAAGGTCACCGTGGGCAGATAAGGGGCCTCCAGGAATAGTTTCGGGGCTTCTGACTTGAAATCCCAGGTAGACCATATCGTGCTGGTGTGTTATGTTATCGCAATTCTCCATTTGTCACCTACGAATTGTTGTAATTGATGTGCTAGTTTTTATTATATTAACATTGGTTTATGCTAATTGGCCTTTTGATACCGACGTTTGAGAAGTTTATCTTGTAAAATTTACAAATATACTCGTAGGTTTTCTGCGTCATGTTTATGCTGCATAATTTATGAAATAGCGTTTATCTTCCTCATCTGCGGTGATTCTCGAACAATATTAGTATTTTATGAGCCAATACATGACATGCGTTTTGCATCAGCCATAAAAATGCTCAAGTGCTGTCTCAGATATTTGTCTCTGTGAGAAGCAGATTATCCAACACCACTACACGTGCACGTCTTTCTCAAGATTGACTGTTACCCAATTGCTATCATTTTAATGGTCTTCTGTTATAAATATCAGCATCTCAACCTTTTAATCATGCTTGTATCACAATTATGCGTTTCTCGCCTACGATTTTATAACTTTATAACTAACTTTTATAAGGTTGGTTTTATTTGTATTGATTAATGTATCTTTTGCAAGATCAATCTATATGAATGTTATTAAGTTATTACTTTGTATAATTTGAGGTTTTACTTCTTGAGATTTTAATGTGTCCTTTCTTTCCTCCTACAGCCAACCAAGCAAATTCAAGGTCGGCCAATAGCACCTAGCCAGCTTCCACCAATGCAACCATTAATGCCAAGCATACTTCCAGGAACTAATCATCCAATGCTTAACCCGATACCCATACACCACAGTCCCTTAGTACGTGGGTTAGGTTCTGTACCACACACATTTCCTACTCATATTCCAATTGGTATTGGGGCTGCAGCAGCAGCAGTTGCACCTCCAAGAGCAGGAGTGTCAACAGCACCTTTACGGACCCCAATGCCACCTCTGAAACCATCAAATTTAGGAAATCAGGTTAGTGCTACTATACTCTCACTCATCTTGTGATCTGTAGGTGTACACCAATGTTTAATTGGTAGGTGATTATTTTAAAGTTACACAAGCCCTGTGTATACCTTGAAGCTGCATACTCTAGTGAAATTTCCATGTGACATTCATGACATAACTGTGATCACAAGCTCTAAAATGCTACCTTTTGGCAAGGCATTCTGTCTTCACGTCTTGCTGGTGACCTTAAAGTATCTGGTTGACATCAGTCTTAGTAAAGTCTGCCCCATATAGGGGAGCACCTCTTTAATTCCTGGTAGATAGCTTTCCTCGAGATGGTACTCCCAAAAATGCCCCTAAAAGAGAAGTGAGTTCAAGCTTTCTGGTCTTTTTATTATTGATGGTTGTAAAGTCTGCCCCATGTAGGGGAGCACTTCTTTAAGCCGTGGTAGATAACTTTCCTCAAGATGGTGTTCCCAAAAATGCCCCTAAAGAAAAAGTGAGTTTTAGATTTCTGGTCTTTTTATTTTTGATGGTTGTAAAGTCTGCCCGATGTAGGAGAGTACCTCGTTAAGCCTTGGTAGATAATTTTCCTTGAGATGGTGCACCCAAAAAATGCCCCTAAAAGAGAAGTGAGTTTAAGATTTCTGGTCTTTTTATTTTTGATGGTTGTAAAGTTTGTCCCATGTAGGGGAGCACCTCTTTAAGCCTTGGTAGATAACTTTCCTCAAGATGGTGTTCCCAAAAATGCCACTAAAAGAGTAGTGAGTTCAAGCTTTCTGGTCTTTTTTTATTGATGGTTGTAATGAGGGTTACACCTTATAAATCTGTTCATGAACTTTAAGTTGGTGGACCATTTCTGTTTATTCATGAGATGGGAAGAAGGTAAACGAAATCTGAGTAGCATTAGATAAGACAGATTTATTTGCAACTTGAGAGAATGAATTTTGAGTAGCTGCTGATGAAACTGTATCATATCATACATGCAAAAAGAACATGTTTATAATGTTACTTGAGATTTAGAGACTATTCCCTAAATTTGAATAATAACGTAAGTGGCTGTCATAAGATTCTTGTGTAAAGTGAGTATATTTAAAGTTAAAGTACATTTAAAGTTCAAAATGTTATTTCATTTCCTTATTAGTTGATAAGGAATTTGAGTAGGTCCTGCATTATTACCCTACTATATATAGTCAGCATATTGATGTACATGCCATATGTTTAGGGTAGTTAGTAAATTTGCTTTGCAGATTAATGTTCAGTGCAACTAGTTTCCATAAAATCTACGTTTCTTGTTTTTTTGTGACTGTGAATTTTTAAAATATTTCCATCTCTCCAGTGAGTAGGAATAAGTAGTAAAATTTTGTGTTTACAGTTTATGGCTTGGGGCAACATATTTATTAGAGCAGCAATAAGATTTCTTATACCCAGCTGAAGTTTTCCAGATTATTGTATATTTTAGTATATTTTATTTACTTAAAAAGCATTTCTAGAGTTAGAACTTTGAAATGTAATTTGTCTTAAGGAAATATGATTTAAGTTTCACAGACAACTACATGAGGCAGCTAAGTCCAAAAGTCCTATTAGTGCTATGACCATGGAGCACTACAAGGTTCCTTGGGTGTTCCTTGTTCTTTTGGTTTGGGGTTATAGTGGGTTTGAACATTGTGTATGGCTGCCCCAATCCCTGAGTGTCTGCCAGCAGCAATTTGTATACTTTGTATATAATTCTCATTGTTGAAACCTCTATGTGAAGGATAACCTTGACCCTTGAGTCATCAGTGTAATAATCCCATCAGGGCAGGAAGTTACTATCATTATATCTGATGCCTTAAAACAGATCACCCTTTCCTTTTTCCTATGATTTTCTTAAGGCCTTAAACTCTTATAGATGATTTGACTTTATCAAAGTTGTGTCAAAGTCTTGATAAATAGCTACGGTATCCTATGTTATTTGACAAATTTATGCTGTTTACCAAAAGATGTGTCATTTGCTAACAACTTTCACTTTATAACTTTAAAGTATTGACCCAATATATTGTTACTGTATGTCCTTTTTATTTGCTGCACTTACTGTGGCAATACTTAGTATTTTTCTCAATCACAGTGTTTGAGCTTTTATGTACTTGGGTCAATTCCTCATCATCCTTTTAGCTTTTGAAGAGTATTGGTGATCAGTTTTTGGCAAGCAAATGCCCAATTCCATGCCTTTCTTTACAGCAGAGTCCCCATCTTAAAAACCCACAGTTTCAAATTTTATTTCAACTGTGCTTTGTAATCAACCTCCCTTTTAATAGGTCTTGTAAAGATTTTGCAGATATTAGCTACTGTTTTCAGTTTCCTGGTATTATTAAACCAGGAAATCCTGAACTTTACGTCTTTACAGTGGTACAAAGAAAGCTCTGCTAAAGATGAAAGAATAAATGTTGAAGCTTGTGTCAATACTGCCAGTCATCTAAGGTTTGGGTTAAGTGTTCCAATGCAATAATGTGACCTCAAATTTATTGTCTCTTGGCTAGTAGACTATCTCTTCTTTTTCCAAGTACTATTAACCCTTAAAGAAAGGGTCACCTGTATAGTTGTTTTTATGCTTTACAATCCCCTCAATAAAGGGCTAGGGCACACAGGACTTTGGCTGCAACATAGAGCACATTAAGAGACTAGATGCCCTTCCTAGCACAGCTATTGGTCTTGCAGGGTATGGCTCTGCCCTATTCCCGACCTATATGCTTTGTGCCCATTGTACAGTCTAGCATAGACAGCAATAAGCATTTGTTATGAGGGAGCAGTCACTCTGATTTAATTGATTTTGTAGATTTGTTTGGTCTCATGCGATCTTTCTTCTTAAATATGATTATTATTTAGCAGTGATGGACTCGTCTATACATATCATGCATAGAATCTAGTTGTACTGTGAAAGCTTGTTGTACATTAATATTCATCTATCTCATTATTTGCAGGTGCAAATCCCAATAACCCAATTCCAAGGCAGATCACCAACTATTTTCTCATCAGTTGTGACTTCAAGCAGAACAGGGTCACCAGTTGTAACATCTTCCACAGCACATACACACAACTCTGAGCATCGCACTGCTGATGGGAGAGGGAATCTTGTATCTGACCCTCATCATAATCGTGGTAACTCACAAGCAATGGGGTCATCACAAACTGCAAATGCAACTATACAAGTTATTGCTTCAGGGACAGCTTCCCAATTACCACCAAGTGGTCATGTGAATAAGAATCTGGCAGTTAATGCTGCACCAAATATCCTGAAAATTGGAGGTACAACTTTGCAGCATTCTCCATTCAGCCAGTCATTCACCACAGCTGGTAGTCCAGTTGTAACAACAGTCCCTGCATTTAAGTTTGCTACCGTGCCAAACAGTATATCTTTTGGTAAGCTTTATTTCTTTCTTAATTGTGTTATAGGTTGATTTCCTTCTACTTCTTTTTGGCCACCATATCAATTATTCCTTGTAGTAAATTAGCAGTTATGCAGAATCAGGGGTCAAACTCCATATTCATAGCTGTTCTGGCATATGCACCCCATGTTTTTAATGAATTCTATCTATCATGAATATGGACAACTAAGTTTCCAGTAGCCAGATGTTATTTTGACCTCAGCCAGTGCTCATTTTTCTCATCTAAATAAATGGATGCTCATTTTGATATTTGACACCAACCCTTGTGTCATTATTGGAGCTCTTCAAATTTATTATCAATTTCTTTTGTCACAGTTTTCTACTTCAATTTCTTTATATTTTTGCTAAGTAAAAGTAGAGAATAATCATCTGTGTTCTTGTATGTAATCAAGGGCAGTCATTGTTTGCTCTCTTTGAAAGTTGAACTGATATTAAATGCTCGTTTTTAGAGGATAAGGTTCATTGTGTTATTTCTCTCTCCATGGTGTCTCAATTGTTCAATGTATTCCTGGGATGACCGTGTCTATGGCAGTGTTTACGGTATTGACTTTATGCGAGTCACATGGCTTGTTCAAAAGTTTGTGAACTGACTTGTATTGTTAACATTGTGGAATCACAGGGACAAGTTTAAGTAGGCCACACTCAAGTTATCATCTTTTAATGGTCCTTATTTTTATATGCTTGAGTTTGAAACACAGCAAAAGTAACAACATTTAAATGTAGTATAGACTAAAACTAAAGATTTAATGACACCATTTCGTTTGTTGATCTCTGGTGCCTGTAGTTTTGTGTTGTATTTAGTTTTGATGTCTTCGTTAAAAGACAGGGTGATGCTAGAGAAGAGGAGAACTACTGCTATGCAGTGGCACATATTTTTGAAGTGGTAGTATTCTTAAAAAGAGTGACACTTCTTCAAACATGCACAATGTGAATTGGTATGTGCACATACCGTAGGAGATTGCAACAGGTGCATGTAGATTGTAAGCTGTATATTTATTAAGGTAATGAATATTGCTTTGCTTTTGCTATTACTTTCCCCAGGAAAAGCATATCCACCTCAACCACCAGTTTTGGTTCCATCGACCTCTGCCATTTCAGGAATAACTCGCTTGGATCCATTGGTATGTATATTTGATATTTAATGGTGCTTCAAAGTTTGTATCGCCAGTAGAATTTGGAAGCATAATGTCTGCGTCGTACATATCTGGTTTTCTTCTTGTAAGAATATTATCAATAAGGTGGTGCATTTCTTGTGTACTGGTTTTTATTGTGTATTAATATAACAGTTACAGTGGGCAACGGTAGGAAAGGTGTGCAAGAAATAAACTTCCATGCGAGGTAAAAGAGCTACGAAGGTTCTGTAAATTTAGGAAGATGACTGTTAAGATTAATTACTAGATATATTGATATATTTGTCATTAAGCAAAGAGGATATGAAAATGTCAACGTTGTAGAGAAACTAGAGAAAAGTGAAAAAGCACCAATGGGAGTCAAACCTTGGAGCCATAAAATGCATTATGCTGCTAGACTATGCTTTGGTGGCCAGTTGTTCACTTTTTTCTAGTAACCCCATCTGCTTCCAATCATCCACCGGTGGACATCGATATCCAATAGTGCGCAATTTGAAGACAAGCCTCTTTGCGTTATGTAACTTAAAAATGGAAAGACTTCCATCTGGCCAAGAAATCGGCCCAAAGTGCATGAAATGTTACAAAGTGTTATTGAGAACAGATGATTTTAAAATGTCAAGTTTGAAGAGATGTTCGCATCCCAGTAGGGACCTTTTCATATTTCTGTAGTATGTCTTCCAACTTTTTCCGAGGGAAATGTGTTTGGAAGTTCAGATTGGTCGAGGTACCCAAACCGGTATACTGGTAACAAATTCGCTGAGGATATGCCCGTGGTTGTAATTCGCTTGATGTCCAGTTTATGTTTTCGTTGTACAACTTCATTTCACATAATATCTATGCATTTGAAGTTTTTTCCATAATATAATGTATAAGATGAAGACGTTGTTTTGAGGCTTTGGTTTGGTACAAGTTTCTAGTGTGCTGCCAAGAAAGGTGTCAATAATGAGCTACGATAAACAACAGTGATTGTTCAGATGTGAGTCAACAGAACAGTCGGAGGACGTTTCCGGCCCAGAACAACCTTTTCAGATTCACATATGTGTTACGTCTGAGACATGCAAGGAAAAAGATATGAAAAAAGACGTTAAGAGATCTGTGCTTTATTATGTTAGTACCTTCACACACCAAACTGTTCAAAGTGTCTTTGAAATTCCGTAGGATCATATGGAACATAAGAGTGTTGCGTTGACAACAGCGTCTCATCATACACCTGTCACGACATCAAGCCATCATGCTTCCCACAGTTCAAGTAACAGTACACCGGGTGGAGGACATCCACACACAGCTCATATCGTTCACCCCAACACTGGTATGTACGATAACAAATTTTTTTTGATAGACTTCGTCGTTCATACTTGTCTTTTCTCCTTAAATAGACAGTATCATTTTCCCTTTGCAACATATTTCTTTAAATCTAACAATATATATAATTATGAGATATAGTAATTCTTAAAAGAATATCGATACGAAATATGGCAAAGTCAAATAAAATAGATACATTCCCAAACGTAACTCTGTTAATTGGAGTTCTGTCAGCTATATGTATGATTTCTTGATTTTCGGAAGTCTCGGTGGATAGCTGCATATGATAAATTCGTCATTCTTAATGATATGTTGTTGTTTTATGGACACGAGCGTTTTCAGAATCCCGAGGCTCTGATCTTTTAGTGCTGTCAAAAATGTACATTATTGAGGCATGTGGTCTTAAGCAAAGCATGTTACGACGTTTACAAGTCAAGTTTTTTCGAAACGTTCAGCCGTTACCGTTTACATTACAGTGGATATAGTATCTACTCAATTTAGTCCTGCTGAACAGGGAAATTCGTTTGAAGTTTTTTCAGCGAGGCGTATTTGCAGAATCGAAATCTAGTAACGTATGACAACAGATATGAGAGGTACACTTACTTGTTACGTTTTGATCGCACATTAAAGCTCCGTTGCATAATTGATGTTATAGAAAAGTAGCTATGCCTATATTCATTAACCAGTGCTAGGTTTCATGATGGGCGACGTACCATCATGGATATTCAGTGGATTTAGGGTGATTAGAGTAATGAGGTAGGCAATAATTTGTAATTAATATCGGAAACATTAATATTTTAGGCGCTCGAGGTACTTAAAACTACTATGTCAGGAAAGCAAACGTTTGGTTTTGCAAGTGTCTGAGAGCACGTAGATCATGTATCTGTTAAACAGCTTAGGTTTTGTTTTTCAGTTTTTTTATGACGTCGTGCTGATCATTCCGGTTATCTTTAGACCCTAAGCTTAGCTAGCCCCGATACCATTCGTGTCAGCTCTTCAGATACGACATGTGGTCCACCATTAAAGCGTCCCTGTAGACTACGCTATGTGCACGTACCTAGGACGTGCATCACGTAAGAGAATATCAAGCCTACTTGGTTTGAAGTTGCATTCAGGCTTTTAAAATGATACTCAAAATTCGCACAATACCTGGAAAATCGGTTAGTTTTGGAATTATTAGGGAAAACGCGGCAGAGTCAGGAATTTTTTTCAATCCGCGGAAAGTCAGGAAATTATTATATTTGATATTGGACCAGGTATGTTTCACGACGATTCATTTTTGGCGGTAATCGTTTATGGTAGTTCTCATTCAGGGACTATGTGGCAAACGGTCATGTATTCTTCCTCAGAGATCCAGGCCTCAATAATTTTCTTAATGGCAGTGCAATAATATGCACTTTAGAACTTTTTTTACAAATTTTCATCCACAACATTTTCTGCATTTTGTTATTGAAGATAACTTTTAGGACGTAGCTCAGTGCTACTAGTAGTCAGGGAAAATCATCTTGAAAAAAAAGACTCTGATTTGGATAATCTTACGCAAACCGTGGAAATATCAGTATGTAGCGGACTTCTAAGCATGGGCGTAGATTCTGGGAGGGGGACGGGGGACTCTTGAGCCCAGAAAATGTCATATTGTCCACGTTTAATCCTTTTGCCCCCCCCCCCCCCCCCCCCCCCCCCCCCCCCCCCCCCCCCCCCCCCCCCACCCCCCACCCAACCACCCCCCCCCCCCCCCCCCCCCTCCAATACCCTCGCGCAC
>JAAAKL020011725.1:0-13478 GCA_010016065.2 Carybdea cf. marsupialis auct. non (Linnaeus, 1758) | reverse complement strand
GACTCATTTTTAAATACCGCGAATGTATCGTCTACATATCGAAAATATACAGCAGGTTTTGGAGACGATTGAAAAAGAAGAACTTCATGGAAGCCAACAAAGATATTAGCCAACGCTGGACCCAAGGGACTGCCCATGCTTACCCCATTTTTTGTCGGTACATCTCATTGTTGAAGCTAAATTCGACACCACGTGTCGCAACTTCCAATAATTCAATGAACACCTACTCAGGGAACGGTGGACGCACGAGCTCACCCCGATACAATGCGTCGGCGCATATCATAATTGTCTCATCTAAAGGAACATTTGTAAACCAGTTACTAATGTCGAAAGGACACAGAAAAGTATTCGGAGAAGAGAAATTTTGGGTCTGTGCGAATTTTGCAAAAGTGAACGAGCTTTTTAGTACAAAATCAATTCGCTATTTCGTGCAGTTTTATTAAAGCAATTAAGTAGGATTCATAAACCTCATAACAGTATTTCAAGCACATTTGAGAGGGGAATAATATGATGTGATATGGAACCCGTACGTACTCCTCTGGATCATTTATTATTCTAAAAAAATAGCGATTAATTCTTCAGCTATTAATGTACCATGTCACCCCAATTTTAAGCAAGCCGATAAAAAACGAATACTATCAAGTATTCTGGTTATGTACACGTAATTGCTCTTTCATAGTTTGCAACCCTAAAAACAAATTTTATGAAAAACTGGCCTAAAATAATTCATTGTTTTGAAAGAGGTGGTGTTTTGCCTCTATCTTTTAATATGCAGGATGCTAGAGTATTACAAATGTGTGAAAAGAAGTAAACTAGCTTACAATTGTATCCATCTCCAACGTAACCAGGCCCACACGAACAGTCAAAGCCGCCTAATGTATTCCTGCAAATTGACCCAATAGGGCACGAGTTTTTGTTTATTGAACATTCATCGATATCCTCACATTTGGAATCAGTTGTTAATTTGTATCCTCTCGGACATGAGCAATTTTTATTTCCAGTCACATTCGAACATGCAGCTGAACAAGCGTTGGCACCTAAACAGACTGAAGTACCTACAAAAAGAGAAAAAAATTACATGGTACCTTAAAACCAAAGTTTTCATCTTTACACACCTTTCAAGTAATGTTACGTGTGTTGCAGTTGATAGGGAAAAAGAAATGATGTTTAGAAAAAGAAATTAAAGAATCAAATTCAAGCACATTTTAGGTAGAAGAGCACACTGATTATGGATGTATGAGTAGATGGGTGCAAATTTTGACCAAACAAAATGTGCCAGGCGATTGTTTCATAGAATCAAGTACAAATTTGTATATTGCTGTGAAGATTGGATATGTAATTAGGGATTTTGCTCAAATTGCTTTATATTTACTGGCATCTTTTGCAAAATAGGTATGAATTATAAACCCTTTCATAACCTCTTTTCTACGGTAGCTTATTTAGATTGGATATTCTCTTCGCATCGCACGTTTTCTTTACTGATTTTACCTCACAAACATGGAACAAGTTGTAATAGCTATTTTAAGATCTTGTATAAGTTCACGATTATATCTTTAACCACAAACTTGTGAGATTTTGGTGAGTGTTTTACACAGAAAAAAATATTAATAGGGTATAATGGTGGTTATCTGAATATGTATAACACTTCTTTTATGCTATTCATTGTACTCAAATTCATTTAGGTTAATGCGATGTGAAGTAAAACAACTTTCTCTAAACCAAATAATGATACATATGTATAGTATACAATAATTAACATGTGAGACAAACTTATTTGGGAGAGCAAAAATGTAAATTTCTCGCAATTCCGAACTGGACTCATGATATACCGTACATTAAGTAAAAGCTCTTATATAATCCCATATCCATATATGTTTTAAAAGCCTCTTTTTATAACCGTATATGTAGTGTGATTAAGATACGAAGGACAGGCTGTATTACGAATGGGAACATAAAGCATTATAAAAAACATCTCCATGATATGAATCGTTTAATTTCCCTTAAAAGCTCATCAATATTAGTCGTCATTCATTTTGAGAAAAAGCAACAATGTTTCTGCCTAAATAAGCATCTATTTGCTCTATTGTTATTGTGAAACTGTGCCGATTTGTCTCTCTTAGCCTTATTATAATGCGGTTGGAAAGTGTGACGTCACAATTTTGAAAAAGTTTGAATTACGGGAAAAGTACGCAATTTTCATGTTGTCCTATTAGTAAGAACGTAAATGGCCAAAATTGGAAGTGTTGCCCTTTCCAAACTCCAAGATATCAGCTTTCAAAGTTTTAAATCTCTCTAACAACACCTTGTTATTTGATGCTGGTTCATAACGTAAGGAACCAGGGAATATTTGACAAGATTTTTAAATTCAAATGCCTCAAGCTTAAACACTTTATACACTACAGGTCTGGTATTTTGGGAAACAACCTATTCTAGGGAAACGTATAGATATCTGGAGTCAAATATTGCTTTTTCGTTTTGATTTGTGACGTCATCACTTTCCCTCCGCATAGATTTGAATAGAATGCTTCTAATAAAGGAACTAAACGCTAATCGAAAGGAAGACTTCTGAGCGGAAGCAGATGATACACAAGATGATGGCCTTGGTTATCGCTCAACCAATTTTGAATTGAGCGGAAGGGAACATTCTACGAGACGAGTGCATTAAAATACGACATAAGTATAAATACTATTGCTATCACACAGTACAATGGTGATGTCAGAAAAGTATATTGTTAACAAGAAAACGCTAATGTACAATAACTATTAACCATGACGGCAATCGATCTACCAGGCAGAAATCGTAGTCTTGTTATACGTAATAAAAATGTAATGCAGCAGCAATGCAAAAGACAAAAGAATGAAACATTGATAAACAATGTTTTATACACAATCCTCAGAGTGTTGTATGCATGAAGTTACGGGTGTATTTATGGATAAAGTAATTCAACAACATGTGGTATATTATCAAGCACAATAAATAACAACATTGCTCACTCTGGCTGAACAATAGGCTATGCTCGGAACCAAGTATGCCGCAAAAAATAATAATAACAAAGAAAAACAACAACAAAGGAGCATGAAAGAAGTCATAAGAATAGTGAGAGGGGAGAATAGCATTTACAAAAGACCTTTCTTTGATAAAAGGGACAAATTCCAAAAAAGCAGAAAATAGTAATGTCAGATTCAGTCAAGGGGTGAGAGTGTTTAACAGAAGGAGCAGGAATGTTTGAGAAACGTGAGGTTAAGAGATGTTTACCAGTAACGGCTGGGATTCCCAAATGATCTGGAAGGCGTTCATAAAATTGACGAGTCGTCTAGCGCACATACATTGCACTACAGCATCGGCACAGAAACATGAACACGACACCAGAACGGCATAAACTAGGAATTGTGTCTTTTATGTGCAAATAACTTGAAAGGTGACGAGAAGAAATAAAAAGAAAATGAACTTTATTATGTGGGAAAGCTGAGGAACAAACTTATTAGAACGCGTCTTAGAAACTTTTATTTGAATGCTACACTGAATTCAACTCCCCACTCACTATTTTAACATCTCCTTTTATACTCATTTGTTTTTGTTTTCTTTGTTGTTATTAATTGTGCTTAATAATATACGACATGTTTTTAGATTACCATATTCGGAAATAAACCGTATTTTCGTGTATTCAGCACCCTGGGATGGTGTATTCTTAAATAAACCGTAGTTTCGTGTATTCAGCACCCTGGCATGATGTATTCGTAAATAAACCGTAGTTTCGTGTATTCAGCACCCTGGGATGATGTATCGAAATGAAGAATCGAAAGTTTAGTTAACCATGAACAATTTTTGTACCAAAGATGCAACAATAGATACTTACAATTAAATCCGTCTCCAACAAAGCCAGGCCTGCAAAGACAGTTGAAGCCTCCATTTGTATTCTTACATATTGCATCTTGATGGCACGGGCTTGTTGTATTCAGACATTCATTGATATCAATACATTCTGTTCTGTTCTGTAATGCGTATCCTCTGGGACAGGAGCAGCTTACATTACCGGACGTATTCGTACAAAAATGCGAGCAGGCGTTTGCCCCAAAACAAAGCGATTCTGAGGAGAAGAAAGAATTAATTTCAGACTCTTAGTTTCAGGAATGAACAGACTCCAATATAATAAGAAGATTTTCACACTGCTTTCATTCAACTTTAGGACCAATATAAGTTTTGTCTGTTGTTTGTAGTTACAATAGCTTTAAAAGCAATAAAAACCAGTTAATAATCTGGTGCTTTAAACCCTACTGTACACACGTTTTTTGCGTTCTAATATCACTTTGCACATGACGTTACTTGTCAAAGATGATAATAAACATGTTCCTCGGCTCAACCCTATTTGAATCAAGGGCTTGAATGCCCCCTTAAGATTTAAACTTTGATTTCGCCTACGCTGTCTATTTTTTGTTGCAATTTTAATAAATTTTCCTAGCAATTTTTATGCGTTTAGTGCCACAGCAACAACGAAAATTTTTGGTCCAGCTATTGGAAAGATATTGACACCAGCATATCTTGACTAATTGTATTGAGAGTTTGTAGTGGTTTGACCGATTTTATGAAATGCATTTTGATGTCTTGTCTTGTCCATGGTTTTTATTATTTACCTTGCCATATATTACCTCATATATTGGAATAAAAGTAATTAATGCAAAATATTCACCTAAAAACTGCATTACTCATGGATAATCAGTTAGTAAATCTGTTTCAATTGGAATTTATTGGTATCTTTTATAATTGTTAAATATTTAGAAATTTGATATAAGTTCTTCCTGGTGATAAGTGTCAACCCAGGCTTTATCATTAAGACTAAATAAATATCAAAAATGTTACAACATATGTCAAGAAGTAATTTGAAAAATTTGGGATGGATTATCCTTAGGAACATTTTTTCAGACGCATAATGAGTGGTTAGTCATGTTTTTATCACAGATAGTTCTTATATTATCCTTATAGTTACATGTCTAGGGAATTTCCTCTAGAAGTTCTGACAACATGTCACAAAATATACAACATCAGCTGAATTTAGACGTCACAAGTAAAAGTTTACTTTTATATAATTTGTAAGTAAAAATATAATTGTGCAACGTTTTATTTCTATTTGGTCTTCTCTGCCTATTCATGGAGGGCGGTGATGATTGATTACAACCCTGCTGCATGCATTGTCAAGGTATAACTTGGCATTTTATGATATTCTTCCAATCGATAAATAATAAATTTCAACATACCTGTACAATTTACTCCTTCCCCAATAAAACCACTATGGCAAACACAGTTGTATCCACCAGCAATATTAATACAAGTGGCGTTGCCATGGCAGCTATGATTTCCAGTTGAGCACTCGTCAATGTCTTTGCATTGCGTTCCGTTAGTTAAATTATAACCCGTTGGACAAGAGCAGGTTGCGTTGCTACACTGTGCTTGACAATTTGAGCCAAAACATTGACTGGCAGCTAAAAAGAATGGACAATAATTTTTTTGTTACTCCAATCATGTATGTTATTTATGTGGGCAACCTGATGTTCGATGTCGAATAATGTTCAGTACATATCTATGAAGGCAAGCTAGGGCGAGTCGGAGTGGCACTTCTTATGAGTTAAAGAAATTAACACGAAATATTATTAACATAGAGTAGAAGGACGAAAATCCACTGATCCTTATCAATGATGCTTATTTGATTTACATACGTGCAGATTTGTCGGGCGAGTATCGTGTGATAGACCGGATGTGGTCTGCAACCACGATTCACAACCTCGATGTCAATTTGTTGATGCTCCCACAAGTAAAATTGAACTCGTCTCTCAGACTATTCTTGTTCTCCTTGCTTTCTTGAGAACTGTCATCTTAAGTCGGCCTTGGCTGAAGCAACTATTTAACAACATTTCCCATGCCTTTGCTCACTCGCTTGAGATTTGCCTTTACTTAACTAATTAGTAAAAAATACATGAAGTCGACACTAATCAATAGTTTCCTTCTGCAAAATGATTTTATTAGGGTTCCAATTATTTTTATTGTTGTAAGCAAGAGGTAGGTGTAGATCTGGAAAAGCTTTTTTTGTACTTTTGATCGTCTTAAATTGTTAAATAAATTGCTATTTAATATGAAATACAGTGCTCCAGATTAGTAGGATCGATGTAGCAATTTGATAATATAGCACTACTAATCTAATTGTTCATAATTTATAACTAACCCGCCAGACACATTTCGGATAGTAATAGAGCATAGGTAGTAATTGTACAATCAGTAGCCTGATATTTTATGTGATTTCTCTGATAAGTAGCATCTGGAATTCACAGTTTGCTTGTTAGTTTCAGTGATAGCTAGGTTGGCAGATCTCTTTTGGATCAAAATGCCAATCGATGGAGGCTTAAAATGGCCATCTGATGAGAAATGTATTGCACTGGCAGTAGTCGTGTCTCTAATACACGTTCTGTTTACATTTGATTAACACCATAATCTTTGGTTAGAGCATGTGACCACAAACTTTGGTCATTACACCAATACCATAAAGACTTTGCTGTGCCTCTCCAAGCTTTCACAACGCCTGAACAGCTGCATTAGTAAAGACTAGGACTTTTGGTAACTTTCGGAATTCTATATGATAACGGTCATTTAGAAATAACTTGATAAAGGCATTTAATGGATAAGCCTTGATTTTTAATCATCACTCGGGAGATTTCAAATCGTTACATCTTGGTCTTTTAACATTGTTACAAATAATAAGCTAACAATAAGCAAAGAAAAACTACGTATTTTTTTACTTTAAAAGCATAGATTTCAAGGACTACAAGCATTTCTATATCCTCTCCATTGAAGCATCAAAAGCCAATTCCAACAAACATAAACCGTCATTTGTTGATTGCGTATATATCGCTACTTCAGTCTGGTCTCAGAATACTAAGCTTCAGCTGTCAGGTTTCTTAATTTACTCTTGTCATTGATCTGTGATAACCACATATTCAACCCACTCGTGAAAAATTGCATGGCTTTACATTTTATTAGCCTCGTTAAATTTAACCCTAAGACATACGTCTATTTTTTTGTATAAACAACAAAAAGGGCCAAAGGCAAGGTGACACTTCATGCAAGGAACCGTTAGCTGTTAAACGCTTATAATTTCTTAATATAACTTTTAAGCTCTCAACAACTATCTACTTGTTCATTAATGACACCACAAACAGTTGTTACTAGTTTTAAACACATGATAAGGTGTACTGTCGAGACATTGCTATAGACCTTCTCCTCGTGGTGTCCTCACCAGATATTGTAATCGTGATAATGCCCGTCTATCTGTGTGAAAATTTAATCGTTTTTATCAAAAGCAATACTAATGGTCCCCTATTTTTTATGGTAGTACTATGGACGCTATTGTTCAACAAGCAGAGGAAAGGAACGTTAATGGGCTATATATCGAAGCCATCAAACTTAAACATCTTTTACTTAAAGGATTAAAATGATACCGCGTATATATTGGCAGGAGGTTAACTGCTGAGTGAGTTAACTGCTGAGTGAATGCATTATAAGAAAACTGCAATAACTGAACTGTAATGCAAATTAATAAACCTTGCGGAGGTCATAGTAATGTTTAAAAAGCCCTGAGCATTTACTTTGACAGATAGCTGAGTGATCAAGGTATTTCTCTTAAAACTCATGCGTTGAGCATTCCTCTTTTTGTTGAACTGTTTGTACGTCAGAGTGTGCTCTTATTCAGTGTCCCCAGTTCTTCCTTACTGATAAAGAAAAATCTCCTGTGGTTGTCGTGTTTGACTGTAAGACTAAAAAGTTGATACTTTAAACCCAGTGTCGCCAAAAGCCACCTTTAACAGAACACTTTAAATGTAATAACCCCAAGAAGTTGTACAAAACTGCATTAGAAAATAACAAGCAATTAAACATAACAAATAGTTCTAAATCGGTGCTATAATTACCTTCTATAGCTAAATATCCAACTAAAATGAACAGAAACAAGTAAATTTTTAATGGTTCCCTTGGAGAACCTCTTCTGTGCTGATTCATTGTCTGCTGCTCGCACTCTAAGAAAAAAGGAAAATTATTTGAGTAACAGGTCATCAATTACGCAATATAAATGTGAAATATTAAGCAATGGGAAATAAGTATTGGAAAGTAAACAACTTGGATAACTTAATAAATGAATCAATTAACTTTAACACCCTAGTAAGTTTGAGGGGACGATATGTCGCATTAGCAAGACATCGGAATAGTGCCAGAAGGGTTTGAACCTGGTCTCTAGCACCTCGGTGTAACCTTAAGTAAGTTAATTAGCGTTAAATTACTCAAGCATGCAAGCACAAGAAACCTTACGCGTTAGAAGAGCTATTCGAATGAGCACTATATGTCACATCTTCAAAGAAAGATGACTTTAAAAGGAATACATTCTTTCTCTTCGTCTCATTGCCTTGAAACAAATGTTTACTTCGTCGGGAATGGCCATATAAATGACAATAACTGGGAAGTGCGATTTGATATTAAACAAATCTGTGTATTTTTTATCTTCCCTAGCTTTTCGTTTCTGCTAATATAGGTTGAGTGAAAGTGAATAAAGATCCACTGTAAACCGATCTCTCGAAACTAAAGGAACCTAAGATAAAGTCATAGTGCTAATAATCATATAGAGAATATGACGAGAGTCGATGTTCTAGAAACCAAAACCAAAGTAAGGCTCAATGTTTTCAACTTATCATAGACAGTATCCGCATATTAATTTGATTGAAAAACTAACAATTGTACGAAAGCTGTTTAGGAGATCTTCGAAACTAATCTAGTGATATCGAGGTGCAATAAGAGAAATGACAATAGCTACCTTTGTTGAAAGTAACAAGATATAGAGCTATTTTCCTAGTATAGCCTAGAGCTATATAGATATAGATATAGAGCTATTTTCCTAGTATAGCCTAGAGCTATATAGATATAGATATAGAGCTATTTTCCTAGCTATTCTATCCTTGCACCTAGCAAGGTCTTGAATGTTAGTTTCTAGAAATAGTATCCGAACAAACCTCATTGTACTTCCTTATCATTTAGACAGTAGCCAGAGTGTTAAGCTAATCTGTCCTCGTTCCGGATTCTTAGATTCCTTGATGCAATTTACGAGTCATTATGGAATGAGTCATTTTCTTAAACAGAAACAAAAAATTTATGTATCTGAAAGTTTCTCTTTAATAGCTAGAAAGAGCCGAAATGAGAATCTAGGTGCCATCCTTGATGGCATATTTGCCCCTGTAGGGAACCAAACCAAGACAATCTGTTGAAAATATACCGAGTACGCACTTGTAGCAACCATTTTGTATTTGGATACACGCAGGGAGAGTTTCCAAAGTTGAAGGATGCTTTATTTATTTAAATGCTAAAAGTCAGTGATCGACAAAAGACTTTCATAATGAGAAGTGCAAGTGCGAGCTGTTTTCTTGCTTTTTTACAATTTTGCCACACGAAAGTTAGTTAAATATGGTGGTACTATGCAAATAGTTTATGAGACAATAAACCAAACCTGGTTAATCTGTTTTTGACAAGTTCATATCATGCAAATCGGTTGAGCCTACATCTTAGATGAAGCTGGATCAAAATATACTATTTTTCCATTTGGCCCACAAAAAACCCCAAATATTTAGCGGAAGATTTGTGTCATGCACTTGCATTATTATACTAGCTCTTTTTATGCAAGATAGATCTGTTAGATGCCTGAACTATTGTAATTTTAAAAAACAAAGAAAACAGTTTAAATTTGGGTGAAACATGACGTACAGCGGAACAACAGATGACTTTGTCTTAATTTCTCTTGCTTCGTAATATCTTGTACCAAAAAACAAAGCCCAAAGGGTATCACGTATATTATCATTGTTATCAATATTATTATTCAGACGTGTTTAAACAGGATAAAAGAATCAGTATAAATACTGCTATAAATATTTGTCCTAGTTCAAAAGAACTGTTCAAAATAGAAACCAAAAAGGCTAAAATACCCTTAAAATCTTAATTATCTTTAAATACTAATACAGTAAATTGGAGATAAGCGAAGTAAATGGGGAAGCAGTTTATTCTTTAAAACATTGTAGTCTTATGAAGCTCTTATTTCTTTTATTAAGTTACTATACATGCCAGTTACACCTTCAGTATAATAATTTTTGCTTTGGAGAAATGCATTTTCAGCTCTTCTATGTTGACCACTGCGTGCTGGTATTGATATTTGACATACACGAGTGGAGGTACAGAATTTCTAACCAGTTTACTTTTCTCTCTAAAACGCAATTACTTATAGAGATTGTTATTATATATTTGAGATTATTAGAACGTTTTTGTATACCTTCCTATAAACGTTGTTTTTCGTTAATATTTATTATGCAAAGCAGGAGGACAAAAATATGGATATAGCTAGCTAGCTAGATAGGTAAACAGATAAATAAATAAATAAACAGATAGCTAGATAGATAGATTTATCTCATACTTTTGTTGTTGCTACGGATCAGAGACAGATATTAGACATTGACTTTCACACACCATTAAATGAGTGTAAGACATAACGCTGAACATCATAAAAGCATAGAAGCATCCACATAATTTTATTCACCTCCTATACATTTCTTATATTATTGAAAAGCCAATTGGCTTGTTTAGAAACAGTCGTGAGATTAAAATAAGTAATGAAAGAGAACTAGAAACAAAATGTGCACCAGTCGTGACTTGTCTCACTTCCTATTGATATATGCTTAGTCATGCTTGAAATGGACATGTTCGGTCTTTATGAGTATAGGTACTCTATGTTCACAACTTTGAAAAGTTGATTTGCTTGTTATTCTCTTCACCAGTGCCGAACAATATTCTACTCACATAAAAATTGAGAAGCCCATGCGTGTTGACTTCCATGCAGAAAAATCATGAAATGCAGTGACAATTGTCAGTGCGTCAACAGGAAACCTTTGCAACTCATGATATTTTCCCCTTCTTAGTTCGTTAATTCTTTCCCTTTTCTTGTGATGTTATCAAAGCTCACTGCAATATTTCAGGGGTTGCTTCAAGTAAGCTTTGATGTATGTTACTTCCTTGTGCCTGCAGCTGATTGTAGTCACGGGTCATGCGTTAGATTGCACAATACTCATCCACAATAGTACTGTTATTACATGCAATAGATCAAATACTAATGAAGATGATTATCAGAAAATGCCTTTTCCTTTTTATGTATGATTGCCTAATAAGTGTTGAAAGGAGTGAAAAGATTCGATAAAAGAACATGGTGAATAGGGAAAGCTAATGATGATGATGATAATGATGACGATGGCAATGATTATGATGACGACAGCGATTGTTAATAAATTTGAGTTTGTAAATATTCTGTTTTGATGGTTCCATTAAATGGTGGTTTAAATCTAGGCTTTCAAAAGAATGGGATCTGTTATAACAAATGTTAAAGAAACATGGCATATAATATCATATACGCCTTTTAAACATCTTGTAAATTTTCCGTCGCAGAAAGAAAACAGCATGTTAGACGTTGAGCCTGTCCCAATATCTCCAGCTATAGGGAAGGGAGTTTGACACTTATATTTTAATGATGTTTGACTGTTATGTTGTTACTTTCCTTAACCGATGCGAGTATTTTGTAAGTAATTCATCTAAGTAGTATGTTTCTTGACTGTGCTCATATTATATTCCTTTTCGCTGTGTCTGTAGATATTGCCTTTGTTTTAACCTTACAATAGTACACGGTCATCCTCTTTGTTCACAGACCTTCGTATGAACAGCAATACATGAGTAGCTGTGCCAAACCTTCAGTGTTTACAAGTGGGTTACAGTCTAAAGAGAAACCATGAGTAAGTGGGATGATTAATCTAACCACACAACATGGTGGAGTCTTTGTGTTCTTCTATCCGGTCCCCATAATGTAAACAGTAATATGTATGTGGTTATGGTAAGAGACAATCATCTCTCTAGAAATCAGTAAATAATCATGTAAGTGTAATAACATAAACAGAAACACGTGAAAGCTTATGCTATGCAATATTCGGCAATAAAGAAGATGAGTTTACTAGAAGTCGTTTCTTGACAGCTGTGGCTGACAATCAATCGTCAGAGGTAAGCTCAATCATCACTTCTTCTTTTCGTTGAATTTATAACCCTTCATGTTATCGATAATCATCTTTGCATGAAAGCACTCAGCTGTGATTATCTATCATTTATACAAAATATTCGAGTTTGAATTTTACTGCAAGTCGTATTCTTCTCAACTCCCAAATCCCAGGGATGATATAATATCAGTTTTTGTAGTAACTTCTCAGAACCCACTCACTCTAAAGTAAGAATCACCATTTGTACTGCCTTGCAGTTTACATAAAGTATAAATAAGCTGGAAAACAACAGTATTAAAGCATAAAGAACATCTAATACATCAATAAATCTCTTACAACAAACCAAGGAATGCAATAGTCGGAACATGCGATCAAGTAAAAGAAGAGCTTGCTTTGATTACCAGCGAACTTCGTTCCGAAGCTTTAACTACTTCCTTTCAACACAGGCTTGGGATCCACCCTGCACATGTGAGAGAAGTCATGAACACATGAACTCTGAAAGCTCGTTGTATGAATACTGGCTAGATATTAAAGATCCGTTCTTGTCAAAGTATGTGGAATTGAAACGTACGAAACGATTATGAGAGAAATGAGGGTCTCTGGTCTGCTCAATGATTTTCACGAAATTTCTTTGAGCAGACCCCAGAGCTGATTGAATTGTAGAGCACATACATCCAAATATTATTCAAATAATTTGTCAACGTTCTCACATAAGCTCTTGTCCTCAACATAGGTAATTTAAAAATATGATGGCTCAAGTGCTACGTTAGCACACTATCCCCACTATTAACTATTAAAACTGGACAATGCTGCAGAACGCCCCAGGACATTATGGAAAACATTTCACCATTTGTATACTTGAATGTTAGTGAAATGGATTCTCTTATGAAGCAATTTTGATATTTGTCTTTTAGTTCATCGATCCGAAATTTCTGGCAAATTTTGACCCAAGTATACAGCATCAACGCCATATGAATAATTATTTTCGTGCTAGTGATAACATACCTGAATGTTCAAGGACGTATATACAAATAACATCAACTTTATTCTCAGGCCACTTTGGAATCACTCAGGCACGTATTCCCGAGACCCATTTGTTTGTGCGTATCTGTATGAAAACAGTTGTGAATTCTGAGACTGGTGATTACACAAGACGTTTCTATTCATGCACACGAATATTTAAAAACAATGTCGTTGAATTGACGTTATTATATAGACTAAAAGGAGCTCTCGAATTTATACGTAGGCCTTGATAACTTCCACGTTATACATAATTGACAAAATTTAGTAGCTCACACTCGGGGGAAACTTAAAAAGCTGAAAGGTTTCACAAATCTCAGAGACAACATCGGAGAAAAGAAAAGAGAAGAGCT
>JAAAKL020011724.1:0-13479 GCA_010016065.2 Carybdea cf. marsupialis auct. non (Linnaeus, 1758) | reverse complement strand
CCGGTGATACCTAACCCAAATCGGCACAAGCTTTTTCTAGGCTTAACCACATGTTAGACTATTTCTACTGGATATTTGTAGTAGCGACACTTTATTTGTTGTGCTACAGATGGCATCATATTCACAAAGTGAAAACCCCCAATCGATTTTAAACTGGAATATTTAGCAAGGATTGAAGCACATTCTTATAATCGCAGCAACATTCTATCACTATTGCTACGTTATACAGAGAAAACCAAATATTGGATTAACTGACCGTCTTATTGCACTATGTTAGAAGATAACCCCCAATAAAGTTAATCGACGGATCTTTGAGTAAAGAGTTAAATAGTCAGGACGCTCTTGTTGCCCGTTGATCAAGTCGAGCGTATTTTAGTCTTGTAAATTAGAGTATGGTCCAGATCAAAAGGTCAAGTTGGCTTCTACTGTTCCATTGCTTTGATGAGTGCTTGTTTAAAGCCTTGGGTGAATAAATAGACTTCAGACGTCCGCTTTAAGAAACCGTAAGCAGCGGAGCAGTTAAAATATATCATGCATGGTATAATTTTAAGCTAAGTCAAGAAAATCATCCCCAGCTCATAGGTCTAGGAAGAGATTATAATACACTTATTAGGAAAGCAAAATGATTATTTTTCCAGGCCACCCTATTTCCGAAGAAGCGCGCTTCTATGAGATATCTGATTTATATTTAAGTACAGAAACTTAAAACTACGTCTCGCCGAGGGTAAACCTGCAGGCCGCAAAACATAGAAAGTCAACAAGTAAATTGCCTTTTTATCCCTTAAAGAGTGGGTATTAATGGCGGCGGAGAAAAAAAATTCAAGATAAAATCTTATAAATTACAGGCTTTTTCATGGACACTAGCAGTACCATTTGTTATAACTTCAACTCAGCCTAGATATGTATAGAATGTAAATAAATGCAACTTTTTGGCGGATTTTCCCCTGAGAAGGACAAGAACCCTTCATGACAACTATTATGCCATTTGGATACATTGAAAAGCTTAGGGCTAGTCATCATTTCTGTCTTTAAAAGTTAAATTAATTGTGCTGAGAAAGGCCAACATTTAAATTAAGCCCAATCGACCTCAGTAAGCCCAACTGACTTTATTATGAAATGCTTAGTAATTTGTTGGGTAAAAAGTCAAGTACTTTTGTCAAACTTTACTATGATAGACCTAAGTAACTGAACTCACACTTTCTTTAATACCACACAAACAGAGCAACTGAATCTTAGCTACATCAGTCGTTACTGTGTCTTCCATACGTATCTACGGAAGTCAGGAAGTTTTATTTATGCTATTGTCGCTTACGAGTTTTATAGATAGAAGTACTCTGCAAACTTAAATTCTGAAATGCTCTTATTTTAATTCTCAGAAAGTTCAGGTAGCGATTTTAAATTCCTGGAATTTGTATCGAAGTGTATATGTGTGTAAGTACATTTTCAGCAATACGTTTGGGAATATAATTCGTGTCAAACTATATTAGTTAGAGTTTTTGGCATGCCCTTATGATTTTCTTTACCAATTGCCTTAAGTTTGACAAGATAGTAGAGAAATCGTGTCACCAACTGAGCTTCCTGAATACCCCTGATAACAAGTAACATTTCTTTTAGTCGCTACATTAGCTCCCAATACTCTACCGATGGACCTCGACTTCGGACCCTCACCAGTTTTGGAGACGCCAGGTCACTTGACCATGGAAGGTTCGGCATCCCATCCATCATTCTATCCAAAACCAATTGAAAACGACAAATCTCTAGAAAGCCAGAGAATGTTATTCGACAGGCATTCTCTGTTTCTCTGTTGCACACAAAGAGGCAATTTGAAGACGAAGGAACTCGATAGGTTAGTCTGAGAATCTTGTAATTGATGTTTACCATGGATGAGAAACAACGAAAATAAGACCAAGTAGTTGAGACGTTTTACTACTGTATGTCAGCTTCACAACTTCTTGGCGACTTATTACTTTGCAAACAAGAATGCGCACAAAATTGCTGTTTGAATCAGTTTGACGGCTTCGTGAAAGTATTTTTAAAACAGACTTCCAATCGGCCGAATGATTACGGAGTTTATTTAATTTCGTTCTCTTGGGTAAATTATTTTGGTAGGTTAGTTTGGGCAATTTATGTTTATTTCTTATGCTAATCATGTCGTCAGTTGCCTTGTTGATTACTTAGCTAGTAACTACGATAGGTATTTATTTACTAAGTTAGTTAGTTCGCTATCTAGGTACCTAGTTGGTAAATTTGTTTGTCCATTCTTTTGTTAGATAGTTAATTACCTATTATCGTGATTCCGATAGAACTGAGGAGCGCGAGTTATCCTCCTTACAGGCCCTTTTTCTTGTGTAAGAAGTATTACTAAATAGAATTCAAGAGATATTCCATTATTTGCTTACGCGCCTTTTGTAAATTTACACGGGTTCCTTTATCAATAAAATTGACAATTTTATTACTTATATTGGCACTGTATTGAAAATTAAACCCCAAAACAGCACAAGATTTCATTCATTCGTTTCAGTGCTTAATAGGTTATGGACCCCGAAAAGATGTGTTTTCCAATTGCAATTAGTTGATACGAGGGTGGTGAAATGATATACTGTGCTTCATCTTCCATTTGTGGACATTTTCACAGTTGTAGTAAGTGCACAAAGAACGCTGAGGCATGATGATGATATGTTGAAATGCAATTTTGTACGTAGCAGATGTATGTTGTTGCCATTGTGGTTCTGTTAGGAAAATCGTGGAATATCTGTCGGAGACTTTAGTTCTAAATGGTTTCGGGATTGTTTAACAATATTGTAAAATATACAGCCCTAATATTCAAGGGTGTTTAATTAGTCTTCTTCCTCCATGATAAGTCATTCTGCTGTGCGTAATGTATCATATCTTAGGACAGAATTGACTCTATGATTGACGTATACCAATGGATAGTTTTTCTTGACATCAAATGGAACTGTAAAGATCGTTTTGTACAAACTTACTGTGTTATAGAATCCAGTTTCTTATCGCTTTCATTTTCTGTGATGTATCTGTAAACCTGCTACCAAATATACTATTGCAGTGAAAATGTACTTACATGAAACAAGCCTGATAGTAAATTGTCAGTGTCATTGGTAGCATTAGGAATGTGAAAACTGTCATTTCTACAATAGCTGAATAAAAGCTGACAATCTTTTGCATAAGTATGAGTTCCAAACAGTTGCATTCCATTTCGTTGTGAATGGGATGATAATTAATTTTACGGTCATGCTTTGAGAACAGTTACCCCATACTGGCGTAATACTTTGTTAACAAACCGCAGAAGAGAGTGATACTCAGGACTGTCTAGGTCACTCTAATGATTTAAAACTATTCTTAACCTTTTCTTGGCCAGTACTGATTAGCTGGCCCTATAATATAACAGATAGTCAATTTCCGTTTGCATCAAAAAATTCCTTAAACCTTTATTTAATGATATCCATTGATAATTTCGTGCCAAACGATTGAATGGCAGTTCTGGGATGTAATCCATTGCTTTTTGCGTAATATTTTATTTTTGAAAAGATATCCTCCATTTTGCTGCGCATATCATCGATCTGATTGTGATCCATAATTCTATTAGATAAAAGATCTTAAGGCTTTCAAGAAATTTTGTCAAATTGCATTAAAAACCAAGGATGTCAAGCTAGAAGAACTGTGCCGGACGGTAACGAGAAAAAGCCGTCAAAGTGTAAGCAAGACGTTTAAATTAAAATGTGCTATGCGATGCTGTTTAATGGAATGCAGCTGAACAATACAGTGAGATGTGGTCTTTATAGAGAAAGCTGGGAGATTTGAAGGCCTTCGCTGTCGGAATTTTAATATGGGAAAGGGAGAGATGTGACTAGTGCATAAGAGCATGCAGACAAGATAAATTTAACGACAGTGAGAAAATATGGAAGCAAGTTACCTCATACGACTCAAAGCTGCTTTATAAAGCGAATATTAGGTCGAGAGAAAATAAGTTGTCTTCCTTATCTATTTGAAACCTCCCTCAAAACTTGCAAATATAACATGAAAACTTGACAGTATTTTAATATATTAATACAGGGTGCATAAAACGCATAAAACTGTATTCGAAGTAAAATCGATTTGAGATTGAGTCAGATTGTTTGACAACACAAAAATGCGGATTTACTCATTATAGTTTCTAAAAATGGTTAGCACTTTAGAAATTTTCGATGGTGTTAAAACCTTTTTCTCATTGTAATACAAAAGGTTCGCTTTTATCAATATATCTGTGGCACGGAATTACTTTGTGGTAAGAATAAGCCTGAAGATGCTACCTCGATAATGTAATAGAGGGTCAATGTAAAAATGTATACGTTCGACGATTGGACAAAGTAAAATCTCCCAAAATACAAACTATTCTTTGCCCATTAACAGTTTTAGAAGGCTTTAGAGGTGCCACTTAATTTATTTTGAAGTTTAAAAGGGGAAAATAAAAATTTACTAGGGAAAAAGAATGATGAATGATCCACCGCCGGGATTTAAACCCGTACTTGTACAAAAATACCGTAAAGTCCCGAGGATACGTCCTAGTCTTAAAAATGCTGGTGAACATTTACAGGTACGTTTATATGTTACGGGATCAATTCTGAGGGAATTATGTGCCTAGCGACTGATAACTCTAGGCGAATGACGTATAGTTAGAACTTAAGCCAAAAAGCTTAAAATCCCCGTGCACTGGTAAAGTGGGGTAGACAAATTGAACATAACAATTGAAAAAAAGTCTTCCGCTTTAAAACATCACTTCAAACATTAGATTGCTGCTGAGCTCACAATCGGGGAGGGGGGAGACTAGCGGTTATTTTGGGATATATCGTGACTTCATTCCCTGCCAATTTGAAACCGTACGATCAGAAATCTATCTCTATCTCCAATCTAATATATTTTTTCACTCTGCATGGATGTCGACGATACGTTGGGCTAGCAGGGTTAGGCTTCTGGTGATCATTTCTTGGTCATTTCTTATGAGGAAAAATAAGCTTGTCTCCTTAATTGCAAAGAGCTAGATGTTAATGCCCACCAGTGGAAAATTGGGAGATGATGTGGTGACTACAGAAGTGAAATACCATACATTCAATTTATGTAGGTCTGTGTTACTAACGGAGTAAGAGCAACATGAGTCCCGGTCAATCCCGGTGATGAGGGTTTCCGGTGTTTCGGCAAATGGAGGTCCATGTAAGTCAGAAGAAAATTGATTGGTGGACATAATACGGAGACACCAGACCGGGGTTTTGCCAATCCTAGCTTCGAAATAAGTAAACAATATGCCTAGCGCTTTAACGCTTCAATTTGAGTGATAGGAATAAATAGCTGAAAGAGTATAGGGGCCATGCGATCAATGCATTAGTATTTTTTTCTTATCTATCAACAATTGAAAAAAAATTGTGACTTCGGTGAGACATCGATATTTTAAAAATGATAAACGATCGTAAGGTAGGTAAGAGTAATGTGGTATAAACATTACGACGTTTCGCCTCCATTTATAAGTTTTCATTTTAGACCATTCAATACAAAGTACCTTCGACCAGGCTTGATTATGTGAAGCATGCATTTCCATAACATAGAAACGTCTATGGGAGTCTGCATATTTGATTTGTCAAGTAGAAAATTTGCAGTTCTGGCCTTTCTACCATTTCAAATTTGAAGAATAAATTGAATAAATAATTAGAAAAACCTGTTCTAGTCCGCAATGTCTGTTATTGCTAGACTACGTGGTCAATAAGCATTCTTTGAAATAATATTGTGCATCACAGGTTACATGATTCGCGTATTGAGAATACTTGTTTACAGATCAAAAGTACAGCTTGTGGTGAATCTAGTGTATGACTTTTCATTAAAAAGGTTGATGTCGGTGTCTGGGTTTTCAGGAGGCATTCTAGCGCAAGGCATTTATAAACCGTGACATTTGAAACTGCGTTGGGGGCCCGCTAACAATACAGAGGACGAAAAAAGTTAGGCTTGACACTTGGGTGGATACCCTTGTTTTCATGTCATACCATAGGTGATTAAGGTTTTAAAAGCCATTTCAGAAGGGTCTACATAACTGCGTTTGATCACAAGTAAAATAAAATACACAGTACAAAGTTCAAATATTTGTATGGTGCCCTTTCTATGCTGGGCAGATTCAAAATCGCTTTCCCGACTACACGTACTCCAAAGCTCTACTCTGCTCTTATTTCTTATTATTTACCTGAAGAATGTGGATACCAAAAGCCAACTGTTATTGTACGATTAAAAATCGGGTAGTAGAATTGTCCTCACCTTACTTTTTGGTTAATACAAATCTCTCTGGTATCTTCTGTGTTCATAATCAGAATGTTTTATGCACAATGTATGTATATCTTGAGATAGAGATCACGCTTAGCTGAGGTGCATTTTCTATATTTTTTCCAGCTTATCTTTCTTCTTGTTCTTATAATCTTAGACGAACTATATTATTTATATTCCTGAACCATGCTGATCATGCCATAGGTTACGTACATTGATTACAATTATGCTGTGGGAGATAAGATTTAATGCTCTACGGACATCACCGGATTCCTGATAGACAGGAAAATTCCAAGCTAGCTCACAACTGATTGAAGCCAACTCACAGAGTATCCTACTGATGTGAACTTATCACTTAGCTAGTTTCTTGAACACCCCTTAAATCAGTATGAGAAAAATGTGTTATATGCAAAATAAAGAGCTAGTTTTATTAGCAGACTTGTAGTAGTAAACATTAGTAGATTTGACAGAACGTACTAGACCTAGTCCTTCTATATAAGAGACATCGATACATGAGCCTAATGTCATTTAAAACGTACCTTGAAACTCCGAAAACAAGCTCCTTCAATAATAAGCTCAGATCTTTCCTAATTCAATTTTCACCCCTATTCCCTATACCACTTTCACTTTTTAACTCTGAACATAAGCATCTGAGTTCATGTGATGAAAGTCCGTTTTTATTACTGATAACATTGAACACAGCAATCGGGAAGGATAAAAACAAGGCAATTATCTTCATTGTTGGTTCGAAGGAATGGAAAAGTGGGCCCCAAAGCTGGTACAATGAAGGCATCAATCGTCAAAAGATCGTGCAAATGTGGGTTGTCTACTGCCGTTAGTTGATCATAGCATCTGGAATTGATTTTTGAAGGCATTCCCGACTGTCATATATCTACGCCATTTGGGAATGCAGTTGGTCCTTCGCCTTGCTGAGTACCAGATCGACAAAACTGACGAATTTTGAGGCGACGAAGAGAGCAGCAATGAAGAGACAAGAGACTAGTGACTTCATATCTGATAAAGAAATGCCACCACTTGTTGAATAGTGATTTGAACAATAAACTCGTCTTGTTAATTACCCTCAATTAAAATTGCGTCCCTTTATTCGTTTTCCTACGCCCTCTCCCATTCCCTACCTCGGATCTGTACAATAATTTAATGTTTAAAGAAACTACTGAAAAGAACTTTATCTAAAAACACTTCCGCATTAAACTTAATCTAATAGAGATATAAACCATGTTTACACAAATACGGATCCAAATGGATTCCATCCCTATTCTCGGGTCTTCATGCATAGTTGAATCTTCAACTATGCATGAAGCTAGAATCAACCACATGAATAGTTAGTTCTACTGTCATAAGAGCTGCACTGAAACGCAATGCTACAAAACGAACGTTTCAACATTGGGGCGAAAAATGCTATGATTGGAGATCAGGTTAAATTTACCTCTAAGGGCAGCTTTCTTTGCCTCTTTTTCGATACGCAATACTTTAGAGCCGATCCTAAGTATTTATACAAAATCGCACCCAATTTTCTCCACTTTTCGTAAGCCTTACCAAACAAATACTGATAGCGAATTCAAACTAGTACTGATCCAACAGGTCCCTTGTAAACACAAGCCCGATCTATATCACTGCTAATAAGGATCCATTTGGATCCGTACCCGCTTAAACAGGGTCAAAATATCACTATGTGCAAAAGCAAAACTGTCAAAGATAACTTGATGAAAATGAAGAAGGGAAGCCATGCAATAAGATCTAACGTAAAAAATGGGCATTATTGTACCTCTTACCTTACTATCTGAATAATGCAAAGAATTTCTCTAGCATCTTTGTCCTATAAACATTAAAAATGTATAGATTAGACTTTCTTAATAGCTGTATCACCGCTATGGCAAGCGTATACGCAAACTAACCTCTCCTTCGTTTATCATAACATGAAGAATGGAAGAGCAGAGACTTTTTACCTTGCATTGGATCAAGATTTTCCTACATGGTGGGGTTGATGAGGAAGTGACGTACTCCCTCCACATTGCTTCTTCTTCACTGATTGGGACTCGCATCTTATCATATTGACTTGTTGTATTGTATGCATCAGAAGTGACTTGACTACCGTTAACTGGAAGGTTAAAGCCTAGAGAGCACTCTGGTTTTATTAGAATCAGTAAATTAAGAGTAACTATTTTTACATATTTACCAGTTTTGAAGCTAAAATGGTCTACGGGGACTATTGTTTGTTTATAGTAGAGGTAAAGGATATGTCCTATGTTTCTGTGCAGCGTAAACTTTCTAACATTTAACGTTCTCAAGCTATAAATTAAAGTGCAAATGTAAGGGAGATATGTAAGTTAAAGTATCAGATGCCGACATTTTGTTAATTCGGGGACTTTCTTATCTTGGTGTTATTAAGATTGTTTCGATTTTGGACAAAATTCCGGCTCGTGTTCCTATAAACATTTTCTTCTAAATATGAGTGTAAAGGGGACAAGCAATTACCGTAGTAATCTTATGTCTCTTTGGCAAATACTATCGAGAAGAATAGATCTAAAATGAACAGTTTTTTAATACGGTAAAGAGAAAATATTCCAACCAGGATAACATTTTTCCCTTTAGTATCTTTATTAACCTGGTCTCGAGAATCAAGGATGCAATGATAACCCATTGTTGTTAGCCATTTGCTACTAGTACACTTCTTTCAAGGGGAATGTACAAAATTGTTTGTTGAAGAAACAGGAGGTATTCAACTCGTTAAAACCATCAGACAAACCCTCTACCACCTAGGAAGGCCTAGATCAAGCATCATATATGAGATCAGGAAGTTGCAGTATAGACAGGCAGCATTAATGTGGACACTGTGATCAATTCCTGTCCATAATCGTAAAAAGTTTGGTTAAGTTGGAGAGACAAAGAGAAACTTCACCCTAAGACATAACCATAGAACGTATGAATTATAATGAGCTTATGTTGTGCTTGGTCTCTGTCGAACATCTACTGATCTTCAAGAGGACGTAAACAAGTTGCATTGCAAAAATGTGCTTCAGTTTTGTCACGTTGTCAAGGAAATTTGGAAAGCTCTGAGTAACTCGAGGTAAGATACAGTATCCTAGGTCACATCTCCGTAATCGTCTTCTGTTGTGGACCCCTTGTGAAAAGTAAAGATAATCGACGGAACTCTTTGCAGAGTTTTAATATTTTATCAAGTATTCGTGTGTCGTCAATGTTTTGGGTTTTTCTTCTCCTAGGAGACATGGAGTCCGGTTGAGAATAGGAGATTGTAAACACTTAGGAGAAACTTTTACCAGGGTAAATATTCTAACTCCTATCGACTCAGTTGTTGCCATTGAGGTAGATATTTGTCACGTCTTTGAGTCGTAGTCTTTTTGGGGCTACGTTTCGAGAGATACTTTTCCCATCTTCAGGCTCACAGCCTTTTACCAGGGTCTTGTATGGGAGTAACTCTATGATGCGATTCGCTTTGCATATGGCAATGAACAGCCCTTGGTCAGGAGGCCAGTTGCCCTTTGTCAAAGCCTGACATCTGGAAGGCCGCTTGCCCGGTTTACTATGAAAAAGTCAAGGGTAATAAAATTTGATAGGGTGGTAGGCGTGACGTAAGAGCGTTAGATATCACTATGAACTGTATATGTGCCACGGAGAGGGTTCTGTGTTGGACTATGGATGGCTGCCCATATAGTTGGTACATAATTGTATAAACTATGCATAGAGTATCGCTCCTCATTTGTAGGAACGAAACACAGGAAAACTGAAAGCGGGCCACTTAAAGAGGAGGTTGAAAAGAACAGCCAATGAATTCTTACAAAATGTAGCCCCTGTAGCGAAGTAGGCTGAGACCTGATTTTTTCCTATTCATTCATTACTTGTGTATAAGAGATATTGTTACGTTGCTCTCGTAAGTTGTGTGTGTAAAGTATAATTCAATATCCTCACATAAGCAATCCTATGATTACACTTCTTTGGGGATTTAAAAACTATTTGTGAACTCTGAGTTTCAGGCTTAAGGAGACGGAGCTTACATCGTCGAGATATCGTTATCCACAATCTTTCTAATCTTATCGTCTATACTCATGTGCAGACTGGGCATTTTTGTCCGTGGGCCGATGAATGGAATTTAAATCTAAATTTTCGAAATTTAGTACATAACACCATTTGGGAAAATTATACTCGCAAACTTCGATTTTGAGGTAGTCAAGTGAGAGGTATAAATCACTCAAAAGAAATCTTGATTACTTGCAGTGACAGTCGAGGAAGAAAGAGATACCAAGTTATGCGGTGGAAAAGTGATGACGTCACAAATCAAAAGTTTTGGAAATAGTAAGATTTGACTCCAGGCATCTAAAGGCAACCCTGGAATAGTCTGTTTCCCAACATACCAGAACTGTAGTGCACATAGTGTTTAAACTAAAGGCCTTTGAATTTCAAAAATATCCGGTCAAAACTCTGTCGATATTCCTTGGTTCCTTACGTTAGGAACCAGCATCAAATAAAAAGGTTTTGTTAGAGAGATTTAAAAATTTGAAAGCTGATATCTCGGCGTTGGGAAAGGGCATCACTCTCACATTTGGCCATTGGTATGCCTTCTAATAGGGCAACATGAAAGTTGAGCATTTTTCCGTAATTCAAATATTTTCAAAATCGTGACGTCACACTTTCCCTGCGCATTAAACTGATTATGTGTAAACGAGGCTGTAAGTATATGAGTATTTAGTTAAACTTAGTTAATATCGATGCCAATCATCAACAACCTCAAGACAATGAAGTAACTATAAAAATTTTGCTCGTTTGAAATGATATATGGTACAGATAGCTTCATTCTGCAAAGGTGCCAAAAGCAATCTTTGCTATTTTCTTATTTCTTTTGACATTAGACAAAGTTGAAATCTTTGGAGTTGCTTAGTTTCTTATGTCAGTTTCGCAAAGTAAATTTTGAGGATGATTTTGACTGTAATGTTTTCAGCTGGAAGGAGATCAGTCAATTTCTGTAGTCTGAAGCAAAAAATTCTACTTGAAAGTGGATACAGAAGAAAGAGGTGTAAACAGATCAGAGCCATTCCGGGAACACAAAGGAAATAAATAAAACGTATTTGAAAAGAAGTATCTACTAAGAAACGTGTAAGAACATGTTTGACCCAGGAGTGGACATTTGGTAGACTATTGGGGGTGGAGGTTGATGACGAATTCTGACTTGTTAACAAGGGCGTGCCATTAGCCAGTGGTATCCGAAGTGTCTGCCATTGGTTTGAGAGTTACAGTGAAGCAAAGAAGGAAAAGAGGCTGTTATTGGACAAGCTGAAAGGTATCAGAGTGTACTAGGTATCAAAAGGAAAAGATGGAGATCGATATAATTTGGTTTACTTATGAAAGAAGAAAAATTCGGTATGCTTCGAACTTCAGTCGACCGTCATTCATATCTTTTTCTTCTCATTTTTGCACCCAACCAGATTAATGCATGCATAATTCGCTCAAACAACCTGGGTTTCGTCTAACTCGCCAAACGTAAAGGCCTGAAAATGACCCAGACTCTTACTTAAATAATCTTCGTCCCCAGTCCGCAAAAAGCGCAATATAATAACTAAGGTCCTCAAATTATAGATCTTCCCTTCCTCGTTAGATTTGAAGATATCTTTGCCCCCAGTTCTTCGATTTAAACTCGGCAGATGCTAAAAAGGGTAGATAATTGAGGTAAAAAGAGAGACCGATTTGGGAGTTCACTGCTCTATGGTTTTATTCCCTTTGTCATTTGAAAGAAGACATGCTACAGCAATAAAAACCAACCATATGTATCTGAGTTAGCATCTGGGCACTTATCAGGTCTTTAAGGGTGAGGGTACATTTCTAAGCAAAACGCAAATTCGAATAGAAGGTAATAAAAATCGAAGAACACTTGTAAATTCCCGTCTTTTGAAATAAAGATTCTCTGTCATGAAGTTCTGCGTTTTTAAGATTCCCCAGTAAGGTCCCCAATAGGAACTGATAGCGTTTCCTTCGTTTTTTTAGCTCAAAAGCGGCGCTAATTTGAGGGAGGCGCTATTTTAAGCACGGACCCTAATAAGGATAAATGCCATAATAGAGCACGAAAACTTTAAGACTCGATGTAATAACTGTATAAAACGAAACCTGTTTTGAAATGGTTGGATTATGGGTTGAACTAAAGAGCTTAGAAATAAAATAGCAACTGAGCGACACTATCTCTCTGTCTAATTACTGATTGAAAACCTCAGTTTTTTGTCAAAGTTGTAATTTGTAGATCGTACATCTTCTGCAGAAATGATCCACTTTTCCTCTAATTGGTCTAATTGTTGGCGGTTTTTAGCTACAGGTAGAGCAGATTAGTTATAAAGGAAAAGATAAATCACGATATTACCAAAGCAAAGAATATTTTTATGAACTAAAATAGATCGTGCGAGCTTCCACTGTCAGCTACGGAAAGAAGTGGGGGAAAAAACACCAACGATGGCAAACGTGCCCTTGTTGGAGATGTGAGAATGTAATCAGCTGAGAGAAAGTGCTATGGATTGTTGATCAAATCGATTAGTACTTTCCAAGTACAAAAGGGTCAGTACTATGTATGATAAAAACAAGCTAAGAGGAATAGTTGATCGGTGTGTGGATAGGTGGGTCAATAAGTAAAGCAGTCAGTGATTAAGTGAGTGGATGAGAGCAGGAGTCAGCAAGTTAACATGGTGTAAGGGAGGCAGTGAATGAGTTTATGTATAAGTAGGCTAGAGGTGCTGAACCCCCAATGTGGGATAAAACAATTGTTTTCGGGCAGCGCTCAAATAATGGACTTATTAAAATAAAAAATATGGTAACAAATATGTAATAGTAAAGAAACGATGTCTTACAGTATAACTTTTGCAATGTTTTCAGATTTGAAGTCGATAATCGGACACATCCAACTTTTTCACGCATAAAATGAGTCAACCAACTCTGACACCCGCCTGAAAAAATGAAAAAGAAAATGAATTTCTCTTGTTCGCTTCAGAATAAGATAGCGAGTATTTGATGGAGCCAGCTAGCGAGTAAGTGGATGAGTTAGTCAATTAGTCCGTGGTTAGGAGACTGCACGTATAGAACTTTTCTTTGCAGTGTTGCACCCTCAGTAAGAGCCCCAATGTGGGATAAAACAAATGTTTTCGGGCAGCGCTCAAATAATGGACTTAT
>JAAAKL020011723.1:0-13480 GCA_010016065.2 Carybdea cf. marsupialis auct. non (Linnaeus, 1758) | reverse complement strand
TCTCTGAAAACAAACAAGTTGACCCTGCTATCATTGCTTGCTTTAAAACAACTACCACGACAGAGTAACAAAATCAACCTGGGAAGATAAAGAAGACAATCACCTTGAAAATTATTGGGGGGGGCTATAGCCCCCCAGCTCCCCAGTGGTTACGGCACTGTAAAAGAACGTATTTCAGAAAGTGATAACAAATACAAACCTCTACAGGAAAACGTGTGCAATTACGAGGGATCTTAGTAAGAGTTTCAGTAAGTGCTTGTTATCGGATGTTGTTTTATCACATGTTTTGATATCGAAGATTTTGCCTGATATCCCTCAATCAAATGCAAATGCAACTATTCGTACCGATAATTTAGGGGCACCTCAGTAGTCAATAACAGGCTATTTGCTGTTAATGTGTATACACTTTTTTTACTAAGAACCAGATAATCTGGGCTGAGGCTCAGTGTTCTTATTTTTTCGGTTGCAAGAAGGCTCATTTGTTCTTATTTTTTTCTTACGACACCTTACGTCAGCTTACGACAGCTTACGACAGCTTACGACAGCTTACGACAGCTTACGACGAGTTAGGGGCTCTGTATGAAAATGGTTGGTTTGAGGGGGAAATCATGTACTGTAACAACAAACTTGGAGAGGACATTATTTCATTTAGTGACGGTTCATCGGACTACATAAGAGCCGAAGGCATTGATGGTGTTGAACAAATTTAGTTGTAAATCACTGCGCAACAAATTATGTTTGTATGCGTTTTCATCCAGCTTGGTGGTGTTCTTAAATTCTTCTTAATGTTTTGACAATCTGAGCCTCAGTGTTCTTACAAAATGTGTTCTTACTAAAAAAGAGTGTAGTTTAGTAGTAGTGATTATCGATACCCTTTTTATAAGACACATTGGTATCTCTATAAGCATGTAAAGAACACGTTCCACGGAGACAATTCAGCTAACAATCAGAGACACGAAGTAATTCGTAGTTGTCGTGCAAATTGTCGGGTTGATAATACGAACTGATGCTTCAACTGAGTTTTTCATCTCATCAAACTTTAACCTGACATCCTTCTTGATAACCGTCAATTCTTTCTGAATTTCCCCCAACAAAGTTACACAGGATTGATTTCTTGCGAAATTTATATAAGGTTGTCAAGTGGTCATAGGTCACAGCAGAGACATCGACAGTATGGTTCTTTTGACACCTTGATCAGCAAGAAGTGTTCGAACGCGACGAAAGAGAAATTTTCAACAAGCGTGTCTATTCTGGTTTCGGTGATTAAGCCGTTGGCATTTTGCATTTCCCTCTTCGATTTTCAAAGACTGTTGTGTGTGACATGTGGGGGATGGAGTGCAAGGACTAACGAGGAAGATAACGAAATCACAGCGGAAGAAAGTTCAGTTGCTGTGGAACAATAAACGATCAACAGTAATGAAATCAGTACATTAAAAGCTCCGAAGATGTGTTTTCTAATCAACCAGTCTTTCACCCAAGCGGTTCGGTTTCTTGTAGGCGATATCAAAATAAGAAACATGATTGTGTACAACTACCTGTCAGATAGATGTACAGTAGGGCCTCCTCATCAAAGCCACCCACATCCTCCATCTTATCGCATGGAGATTTTACCGCGGGTGAAAGGGAAGTATCAGCAAAGTACAGGCACTAATGATTATCATCTCTACAAGAATTTTGGGTAAATACAACTTCATGAGGAGGGAAAGTGATGACGTTACAAACCAACATTTTTAGAAATAGCAAGAATTAAATCCAGATAGCTAAAGGCAACCTAGGAATAATCTGTTTCCCAAAATACTAGACCTGTAGTGCATACAGTGTTTAAACTGCAGGCCTTTCAATCTCGAGATATCTTCTCAAAACTCCTTGGTTCCTTAAGTTAGGATCTAGCATCAACTGATAACGTTTTGTTACAGAGATTTAAAACTATGAAAGGTGATATCTTCGTGTTTTGGACGGGCAACACTCTCAATTGTGGCTATTGACGTTTTTACTAATAGGGCAACATGAAAATTGAGTATTTTTAATTCAAACATTTTCAAAATCGTGATGCCACACATTCCCTCTGCATTGTCTTCATCGACAACTTCATTCTATTTACCTAGAATTACATTAATGTCATCTGATCACTGAATTATCTTCACCTAAGAACTGAATTATCGTTAGCTACAATTTGCTGCTAGACAGCGATAATTCCACTCCTGAGTTGAATTCCACTGAATTGTAACTGAAATCTCTCTATGTAGCGCCGTCTTGCAACTCAACAAGTAGGATATTTAAGGAAATCAGAAGCAGACGCCCCATTATATTATTATGAAGATCATCAGGCACAGGATCATAGAAGACGTTATGTAATCTATAAAATGCTTCACCGTAGCCATAGGGTAGTTTCGTGCAGCTTACATAAACAACCACTTCAGTTCTTTAACATGGATTTGACAGAAGCGAGTAAGGGTAAAGAGTAGCTCATGTTTAGTAGAAGATGAGCAAATGAGTCAGTTCACTCGCTGTACGAGTAAATTCTGTGTTAAATGAAGCAAACTAAAGTATCTCCCTATTAAAAAGATGGGTAGACGTGCAATGAAGTATTAGACTATCAGCTAGACAAATTTAGTGGGATATGATATATGTACCAATTGAATTCGTTCCTGAGATCTAGCCATTGTTGCGTCGCTTTCTCTGCCAGCTGAGCTACGTTTAATCCCGACGATGACACGGGGACTTTTCTGTTCTCATCTCATCACATTAGATCTCTACTTTCCACCGATGGACATCGACATCCATCTCTATCATAAATTTAGATAAGAGTATTTGAAGCTTCAAGAGGGGAGAGGGATAGACATTGTCAAATTTGAGAACTTAAATCCACAGTAGATACCCAATTAAAAACTTCCTTCATAGAAAACGTGGAAAAGCTAGGATAAATTTGTAGGGAATACCTGCATACTTCTACCCATTTAAAACAAATCAGGGAACACGTCATATTGTGTACTTTGTTATTGTTAATTTAGTACTTTCCGCAAATGGCTGAATAGCCCCTTTATTTCCGCAAAGCCGCGCGTCGCATGAGGGATTTTCACTTACAAATTGTTCGCATTCCATGGAAACAGGCGGTCCACCATTCTTGCTTATTAACGACTTCAATCTTCTTTGATTAAACCGCCATCTGTCTTTCCCTTATCAAATTTTAAATAGTTTTTCCTTAGTTGCTTACTGAATGTTGTAACACCATAATTATAGCTTTTTAATCAATAATCTAGGATGTAACGATTGAAGGACGAAGGAAGAGTATACTAAAAGAGAACAAAAGCAAACTAATGCTAATGAATATCTCGAGACAAGCACAGGTCATCAATTCAATTTTTGTCTTTGTTTTTAAATTTTCCGATTAGCATATTCGCGCGTAACCCTGACTTTTTAATGTCGAAGAAATCATCATTTAGTGTTGGCAGATCAGGCAGGATACTTGCATGGTAATTGATGTAAGACAAATGGAAATAATTGAGTAACCTTTGGGGAAATAAGCTTAATGTAGGTATAAGGTACTTGCTTTAAAAACACCAATATTTGAAGAAAATGATCATGATTTGGCGTATAGATCGTAAGGCCAAAATAGGTTTTTTATGATGGCAGAGTATTAACACTCTTTTTTGCAGATGATTTTTTGGTATTAGATAAAGAATTGCCGAGGAGGAAATATCGAAAACGTATGAACATTGCACCACTGCCCCCAAATGTTTCTTTTATGCGCTTTGCTGTGTTTCAGCTAGCACGGTGCAAAAAATAAACTAAAAGAACCTTTTATAATTATTGTGCTAAAAATATTTGATTTATAAAATGATTCCATAGAGTTAAACATTGAACTTGGGAACAACTTTAGTAGTTTTTTTTATAAAATTTATAGAGTAAAGAAAATATCAGTGGGGGGATTCGAATCCTGACACACACCATTATGGGAGCAACGGACAACCTATCACATCTGTGCAGCTTGTGTGTCCCAAGACTTAATTTCTGAATAAATCTTTGTCATGAGAGGTAAATTTAATAAAAAAAGTTAATTTTTATTACAATGTACCCGGCAATGAATATAAATTCGAAGCCGAATGTTTGACTTCGATTCGATCAAAAAGATATGACAAGAAAAAAGGAACGGTTATCTTCTCAATAAATGCTGGGAAATGGGAATGGCCATTCCTACCATCTTTGAGAGACAAATGACATCAGTATCTAAATTTTGCTGTAGATTAGTCAAAGACTCAGCCTGTCAATTTAGTGTGTGGAGGAACTTTATAAATTTTGAATAACTTTTAGTGACTTATATACTTTGTTACATATGGTTGTAATTTGTCATTTGTAAGCGCTGGGGTTTGTAATATGCACATTTGCATATTGACTTGTGATTGGTTCTTTGACAAAGACTATTGTTTAATTGTTTTGTTATTGATGTGTTTTTGATGTTGATCGATCTAGAGAGGGAGATTGAATGTGATGATTTAAAAGGATGTATGTTCTCTCGGTCAATATCTTAGTTACTTTAAATATACAGTAACAGAATATTACAGGGGTATCGCCCACTTACTTCCCCTTTGCCTTCATGCCTTACGCTGGCTGGTTGTTTTTTCTTACTTCAAACACTTACATCGTAGTTTCAGCAGAGATGAAAGAAAATCTCGTATGAATGAATCTGTTCTGAATTCGTGGTTGGTATCCTCTGAACCTGTCTGAACAGTGCTATTAGTATGTAGGATCGTGCAAATAGAAATGTACGCATAAAAGTGAAAATAAAAGAGCATGTGGCCCGAGAGGGTTCTCGAACTGGAGAAATAGGAATTGTTATTATGTAGATCACTTGGTCACGGGTTCAAGTCCCTTTGGTGACAGTCTCTGCTTCTTTGGTATCATTTTTCAAATCCTCTCTGTCCAACAATTTCTATAGTAATTGCTCTTAAAGATGCTCATGTCACCACCTAGCTTTCTAACAATCAAAACAGGCAGTAAAAATCCACATCTACAATTTTAGTTTTGGAGGGTATATCAATAACTGAAATGTATTTACTCCCTACATCAAATACAACGTCGGTGAAAGAAAACATATTGCGTTGGAGTGTAAATGTAAGTGTAGGCCTATGTGTGTGAATGTACGGAGTTTCATTTTGAAGCGAAGGTGATCACAGATGCGTGAGAATTTGCATGCTTCTCGTATTCAAGAAGCCAGGTGTGTGTTTCCTAAACTCATTGTGTGTGTTTTAGATGTAATTTGTTTACTTTCTACGCTTACGTCTAACGACATTGAGGAGACGTCTGCTTTATCGATTAGCATTTTGAAATGAAATCACTAGGACTCGGTGCATAAATGCTTTTTTGTTTCACACACTATCAAAATCAATTACACTGGTTGATTTCAATGGCCCTAAGATAATATGTTTCATGGAAGAGTTATTGTCATCAGAATAGAACTCCAATAATCCGTAAAACATTCTTGCAGAAATCAGACTGTTCACTAATTAACGTCGCTTCTGACCGTATCCTGTGAAGCTAGAAAACATATTGAATGATAATGGTCTGCTCTTTTGATCGTTTGGTCCGATTGTTATCGTATTGCTTGACGCAGCTGTAACAGGTCACATGGGCTACAATCATGGAGCCCTATTTACCACTTCTACTACCGCACGTACCTCCGACAGGAATAGGAACGATGACACAATAAACTACCAAATTTTATGTGTAACTCTAACATCTTGCAAAAGTTTCGGCACGATTGCCCCAACTCCACCCCTCACCATTTATGTATACCTATCCGAGACCATATCATTTATGTATACCTATCCGAGACCTTATCATTTATGTATACCTATCCGAGACCTTATCATTTATGTATACCTATCCGAGACCTTATCATTTACGTATACCTATACGAGACCTTATCATTTACATATATCTATCCGAGACCCTATCATTTACGTATACCTATCCGAGACCCTATCATTTACGTATACCAATCCGAGACCCTATCATTTACGTATACCAATCCGAGACCCTATCATTTACGTATACCTATCCGATGTCATTCCAAAGCGAACTTCCATTGCAAGTAGTGCAGGCCGATATCCCAGGTCACTTTACTTCTATGTATGGAAAGAAACAAGGGGAAAATTATAATTTGACTAATTCGCTCACATTCAATCAATACGAGTTCCTTATGCTAATTTTTTTTTCAGATTTACAGCACTAAAACCACTTTAGGGAATACCGTATTGTTTTGACGGAGGCTGGTCCAGATAATTGAAAGCAACTTTCCGTCCCTTCAGAGACAACAAATGGTAGGAGTTTTCATGATATGGCAAAGCTTCAGAGCCCAACAGAATCTGATGAAAATACTAGAACAGAATCAATTTTTCCTTTATGAGCAAAACCATTTCGTATAATGTATTTTCCCATTGGTATAAATGTCAGTAACAAAAATAAGTGGAGAAAATACAGTTTCACCTGATTTCAAAGACAGCTTGACGAGAATTAACGAACATAACCAAACATTGCCATGATCAACACGCACTATCACCGGTCACCACCCAAAGAAAATTTTAAAGTATTAAGAAAATTCAGTTCTCTGTTTGACTGCCTCTTTTACGAGATACCTTTCATAAAAGAGAAAATACCAACGCTGAACATTCAGGTAGACTCAACCAGGGAGATGTTATTTCTTGTAAGTCCGGGGACCTTTTGAATGCTGTTAATATCTGTGACCATTGCGCCGTTGTATCTCAGTAACTCATTATCACTAGACAATGACATCCCGATGACGCCGACACGTCGTTTTATCTATTATTTCCTGCGTCAGAACATGTGTCAAGTCTTAAACTGTACTCCTCATGGAGCATACATTCCTAGTGAAGGTTTAGGCGTGGATAGGAATGAAACAGGGATGTCAAATGCAAAAACGAGGGGGTCCAGCTCCGGCTTTAACTTAACAGAACTCTGTTCAATATCTATCCGCTGCGGTCAGTGGAGCATATGGTATGCGGAAGGAAAGTGATGACGTCACTCATCAAAAGTATTTCGAATAGAAAGATCTGATTCCAAATAACTAAAGGCAAAGTACCAGACCTGTAGTGTATATAATGTTTAAACTAGAGGCGTTTTAATTGATAAAATCTATGGTCAAAACTCTGTTAATATTTTTTGGTTCCTTACGTTAGGAAGTAGCATCAAATAATAAGGTTTTGTTAGAGAGATTCAAAACTTTAAAAGCTGGTATCTGGGTATTGGGAAAGGGAAACACTCTCAATTGACGTTCTCACTGATAGGAATATGAAAATTAAGTATTTCTTCTTTAATTCATAGAATTTCAAAATCGTGACCTCACACTTTCCCTCGGTATTGAATGCGGCTTCCTGATGAATAACAGCTTCCTGGAACACTTTCCTGGAAAGATTACTCATCAGGTTATCAGACCAATTATCACCTGTACAATTGCATTTCAGATGATGTAGTCATTGAAATGAATTGTTTTTGTTATCAAGAGTTTTAAAGAGCTTTAAAGAGCTTTGTGATCAAACTTCTGTAACAAAATTTTTAGCAATTTCAATTGCATGATATTATCAATTGGATATGTTTGTTTGTAGGCCAGGACAAAACGCAGTAATCCTTTATCATTATTTGAGAGCACTTTTGAATCAAGTGACATCAGACAAATGACGACTCAGTTTCATGGAACTATTGGTAACACAGATAGGAAGAACTCATGTTTCTACAGCAGCATCTTTCAATGCAATCCAATGTTGCTATATAAATGAAAGTTGCAGTTATTGTGTTGATTTACCGCAACAGCTTAAGTAATGGATTGAACGTCAGAGAAGAGAACTGAATAACTAATTATTGTTAAAATAAATCAACTACAGTCGAACCTGTCTATAGCGGACATGCTATATAGTGGACACCTGGTAATAGCAGACACGTTTTCTAGGAACGGGCCGAATCATGGTCAAACTCTCGTTAAAATATCCCTATATAGCGGACAGGTTTATAGCGGACACTTGTTATAGCGGACACATTTTCTCGGAACCGCGTGAACATTTGCCTTAAAATTAACCTATGTATAGCGAACATTCGCATTTTACTCCTATCTAAGCTCCCCTAGCCCGATGGCTTCGTGGTCCCTTAGTTGTCAGAAGAATATAAACCGATAAAATTCATGATACAGTAAGTATTTTTTGAACAAGTGACTTTTTCAAATCCTCCTAAACTTGTTAAAGCTTTATTATTGAGGTTTATATATGAGATTTAAAACATTGTTATGAATTAATATATCTTTTTGTTCTTCTTTTCTTGACGAAATTATGCAGATTAATGAATTAGGATTAATTAATTAAGATTAATTAATTTAGGCAGATATAGTTGAAAAAATCTATATAGCGGACACCTGGTAATAGCGGACACCTTTTCCAGGAACCGCAGGTGTCCGCTATAGACAGGTTCGACTGTATTATGTTACTTTGTGAGAGTAGATACTAGTACCCTAACCCTAACCTTAATTTGATTCTAGAATAGTACATCTAGGGTTCAAAAATCTTTCTAGGATATTACATGTAGAAAGATTCTAGGACAGTGCATCTCTGTCTATCTAGCATTTTACAGGTCTCATGTTGAGATAACACTTTGGTAATAATCGGTAATATAGGTTGTAGAGACGAGTAGCGGTCACTTACCTCTGTAATAGGCTTATACACCCACATAGTGTCGAATTGAAATGCACAGCAATCGCATGAAGTTATATTCTTTATATTAAAGCACTTCTCCAAGCAAGTCTTATGCACAAGTGCCATAGATCCTCGGCATTGACAAGGGCTTATCAATGGTTCGCACGTTGCCCAATCATCCGACGTTCCATAGCAGTAGCGACATCTGTAATCTGCAGTCATAGCGGACACCTGGTAATAGCGGACACTTTTTCAGGAACCGCAGGTGTCCGCTATAGACAGGTTCGACTGTATGTCGCTTTATCCTGCTGAAGACGCATTAAGGATTTTCAATGTATGCGTGGAAATTCTGGTGGCAGCTTGCTCTGTTGGTAGTGTAGGCAACCTGGCTGTACACTTCGCAAAGATCGTCGGAAAGTTGAACAAAAAATTTGCAAGGTTCCACAGAACCACATTCTAGAGTTCTCAAGATAGTATATACTAGGTAATCATCCATCAACTATTAAAATCACGAAGACAATTAAGCGTATATGACTACAGACGTAGAGAGCCGTATCCAGAGGCATGATACCAGTGTTGTAGTAGTTAAGGTTGGTATGCGTAATAGGTATAGGTATTAGAACATTCATGCAACTTTCCAATTCAGATTTTGTTGTACTTAAATTCATTCACTGACATTCTACTGCCGTGCAGATGAGCCTTGTTTAGCAGTTGTGTACAATATCTATCTAGCTATTCAGAAAAGAGCAACTATTTCAGAAGCTGTGAAGGTTCCTTGAGAGCCCCTTTCGTATTTTTTTTTCTTTTTAATATGTATCATGTTATTCGAGCAAAATATTGAATCTCCAGTTTACGATACCAAATTGTAATATTGATACCTGGTCAGGGAGAACAAAACTAGATAGTTTTAAATTTTATTTTGACTGCTATAGTGTTCTGTTTCCGTTAGCAGGCCTTGCGTAGTAGTAGAATGGATAATCAACTGAAACGTATCCTGTTGGGGGTCACGAAGCCCTCCCGAGAATCTTTTAAACCCCGTTCTGTGCCATAAAACATTTGACATTTAGAATTTCTTTGAATTTTGGCTTACTTTAATTGTCTCCTAGCAGAAAAATGTATTTTGATAGCGAAAAGGTATCAGATCAAGTCTGATCGAAACATTAAAAATGAGAGTCTTTTGACCGCAAAGTTCACATAACTTTCCACGGCGAAGTTCAAGGTGGAATTTCCTTAAGGAATTTCATTAGCGCCATATCAACCATTAAAAACATCTACGTACTTGATATAGCAAGGAGGGAACACTTAATTTCATAATGCTACCGAGAGAAAATAACTGTGTTGATTTAGATACTAACAAAGGAAGTCCGGAGTCAAATTGTCATTATTCTGATACAGTTGGTACAAGGAAGTCTTCTTTTAGTAATAATACAGTATGTACACCCATATTGAAGCTGATTAACTAGCCTGGCTACCTATCCGGCTAGCCAACTGATGGTAGTGCCCAAGTGCTCGAGAATGATAAACATTGATTGTCATTCGTATGAGGAAGCATTCTGGCGGAGGCCCCTCTATAGAGCCTGCTAAAGCCGTATCAACGGCATACATGGTGCGAAACGGGACCAGGCCAGACTCGAAGCATCCCTATCCTCGTTATTCCTTGACAGAGCTGTAGCAAGACTGAGCGGAGACATCATTCGAGGCCATAGATCGTTGTTTGAAGCCAAACGTCGTTGTTTGAATCAGTCATCAACATGTTGTTAGGCCTATGAATCCCCGTGAGATTTATTTTTGCCAGATAGCTCAAGTCCGTTAAAGATACTTCTTAGTATGCTTTGGCTCTGACCTGAGGTGGGCTTCGGTTGGAGAAGCTGCCAAAGTGAGTGGGAGTAGCCTCTCCATTTAACTTTCTTAATTATTTTATGATTGAATTCATGCCAGTTATTATCTGTAGATACTTGATGGTAGAGGAAGACGTGTACAATCGTAACATTTTAATTGGCTCTCTTCTATTCTAGGACGTTCGACGGAGAAAATCGGATAAGGCATGATTATAAACCTATTCCTGTTTTCACGGTGGTGTACTTTAATGCAAAGACTGGAAGCCAGATTTACTCGCTTTCGTGGGGTGCTGACAAGTAAGAACTTCAACAATTCTGATTGAATGTTTTCTTGCACTGTTAGAAAATGAACAATAGGCCTGTCCTTGCATTGCATGACAGACGTGGATCACTTAAGAACATTTTCTTCTTCGCAGATATTTCTTCAACTACACCTCCTGCCTTTAGAGTGCTGACACTTACTCCAAGGTAGAAAAATTCCAACAAATGATGGACGGAATTTGAAAGGGGGAGGGGAGAGTTTGAAATTTCATGAGACGGGGATAACAACTAAACAATTGAAAAACAATGTTAAAATTCATACACATCACATATAGTTTGTTGGTAGTACAAAACGATGAAACTGCACGAAATAGCGAAAACATTTTAGTACTGAAAAGCTTTTTTCGTTTGACACTCCTCAGAGTACAAAATCGTCAGAATTGAGATTCAGAAGAAATCAGTAAAACTTATACCAAACTGTGTTTTGAAGGTAGCCAATCAGAGGTTTGACTGCTAGATTGGTGTTGTTTTGACCAATCAGTGTCTGTGGAACTAAATGGTTAGCCGAAAAGGCCTAATGGAAAGACAAATTCTTTTTGTTTGCAAAGCAACGTTTTTCTCTGCCTATTGTGCGAAAGCGGTCATCGGTATACACTTTTGGACAGTATTGGTTTTCAAGCAAGTGCTGCCCTATGGTAGAGCCATATTGCTTAGTAGAGCTTTTGGCTTTAGAAACCTGAGGTGGTTGTTTCTTCGTAGGAGTTGATGCTTGGCGAATATAAGACGGAATATGCTGCTTGATTCTATCAACTAACATCAAAATCAAGTGTCAGACATAGCCAGCCTCGCACTGGCAAGAAAATGAATAGACAACGGTGCTACAATTTGTGGAAGGCACATATGTTATAGACGGTTACTTATTGTTTTAAGTTTCTACTGATTATTGGCATATTTAGAAGCCTTTTCAAGTGAACAAAGTGTACATTTTTAGAAAGAAGGAAGGTTTCTAGTTGGCCGTTAGGGGGATTAAAATTTTAAATGATAATTAGCATTTGGAGGAAGGCTGCTATATGGGAGCGTAGGGTAGGCATTTTGCTAAATTTCAGCGGCACTAGTAAGCCTTCTCTTCGAACGAACTAACGAACACCAATACGGGAGAGGTTGATGTGTACGTACTATGTAGATTTTGATCCTGATTGTGACATCTATCAGGAGCAACACAAGTAAAACTCTGGAAACTTCAGAATGTCACCAATAAATGGGTGGTTTGATTTTCCTCTACAATTAGCTACTTGCAGGTTTTTATTATCTAAAGTATTTGACTTTCCCAGTGGGTGTTCATTGCCCCTTGCATCTGTTAAGAGTTACCATAAATGGCCGTGGCCTATCCAGGTACATGCAGGTATACACTCGCTACTGCTGCTTTCTGATGTCCTAGGCTCCTTTCTTAAAAGCACCATCAGAGAATTTTTGTTGCCGTTGTAATGACTATTTCTGTGTTTATATTGATATGTGACATGATCGTATGACGCCGGATATTGTTCATATTTTGAGACCTTACACTGCATTGGAGTTTTGTTTTTTTTGTAGGTTTTATATGCCGCATGGCCTGACCATAGATCACGATGGAAAAGTCTGGCTCACTGATGTTGGTCTTCATCAGGTAATAAACAACAAGAATGCATTAAACTGTAATTGCACCAATGTTTACTTTCTGAAAACAGATGGTATCTGCACGGTAAACATATAGAATCGTAGCGAAAATAAGCATGTCCTTGATTATGGTGTTTTTAAGACTTCCCCCAACCCATCAGAAGTCATTCCACCCCGACACACATGCTTATTACTTATGTAAATAAATAAATAAATGAACAAACAAACTAGTTAATAAGTGAATAAATAGATATTAAACTTTGACAGCTGTGCCCGTATATCCCTCATGTTTTTTATGTGGATAATGTCTGGTCCTCATATATCATAAACCTGATTGCAAACAAGTGTGGGCTTGTCATGATCACCGATGAATTAATGTAAGCAGCCTTTCACCTCACGGAGGTACATAAAATGCTTCATTTTGAGTGCAGTTTCCACTCAACTTTCCACTCATACTTTGAGGACTGCACAGAGTACAAAGCGGAGCAGCAAACATGATAACAGCACTAGGTAACCGAGTGGTACTTATAAAACAGGTCACGTTGAAAACTTAAAAAAGCGATGGAAGTGGTTATAAACAGTTCATAACCTCAAAACCAAGGAGTCCTAGATCTGCTCAAAAGAAGACAACAGTAAAGCAAGTATAATAGTTTAGTGAAAGAACTGAAACTACATATTTGACAGACAATATTTCCGTAAATGTTAGCGAAGGAGAACCAGACAACGTCGCTGATGCTCACCGATGATGTTTCCTATCGGTAGTATCGGCCATTATCACAACAAACAAGCTGTCAGTTCTTGGCGCAGAATCTGCATTATTGCACGTTTTGCATCTTCATTCCTGCCATAACTGTAATGGAAGGTGGATGTGTATGCCTGGCGAACAACTAGCGTAGTCTTTACATCATCTTGTTATGCCGCCAAGCAATTTTGATCATTACTATAGTCTGTTACTATCATCATCATCATCGTCATCATCATCATCATCATCATCATCATCATCATCATCATCATCATCATCATCATCATCAT
>JAAAKL020011722.1:0-13480 GCA_010016065.2 Carybdea cf. marsupialis auct. non (Linnaeus, 1758) | reverse complement strand
ACGAATGTACTCTGAGGAGTGTCAGACGAAAAAAGCTTTTTAGTACAAAATGAATTCGCTATTTCGAGCAGTTATATCTTGTGCTTCCGCATGAAAGGGAGAGACTTTTGAGAAATAAATATGTTAGAAATAGCTTAAGGAGGAAAACTAGAAATGAAAATCTGAATTTAACTTGAGGGAAATTTTTGTATGATGTAAAAATTTTGCAGGACTTGGGAAACTTGGTACAATTTGATGAAACACTGTCTATAATTTTTTTGTTGTCATCATATTCCCTTTCTTCAGTATAAGTCTATTTCCAGTAACTTAAGTTGATTATGGGGATAAAGAGGTGCAATGATGTGGCAAAAGTACATATTTGCATAAAATCTAATAAAATTTTCAACATTGAATTTACTGTTGCTATATCATCCAGAGATAATTTCTCTTTTTCCGTAGGTTATTGCTATATTGTTATTTTATTATACTAACGAACAATGAAAATAATTAAAAATTGGAGAGTCTTGTTAAGTACTGTTGTAAATTAAGGGATGCAAGGCATGATGAAATCATAAGCATATTTTATTTATTGTTCTTTAGAAGTCAGATCTCCAGAAAGACTGGATTGTATTGGCCAAATTTTTCTTAGCCTAGTATTAATAGAATTGTGTTTAAATTTAAGTTAATATACCTTATTACAACATTTTATGGGCAATTTGCTGCCCTGTAGTTACTGCAATATCTCCTTTTGGCATCATTTAGTCCGCAATTAGAAGAGAGTGAGAAATGGTGGGATTCGTTTTTGCATGGACAAGAGTAACTGGAGTAACCAACAGTAGTATCTCTGTTTACCACACGTGTAAAATTTTCATTATTCGTATTTCTTTACAGGTTTTTGCAGTTCAGTCAGATGTCAGAGACCCTGATTCAGTGAAGAATGCTGTTGATAAATGTGTGGAAAAATTTGGTCTCCCAAACGTTGTCATCAACAATGCAGCTGGTAATTTTATCTCACCATTTGAGAGATTGTCTCCCAAAGGATTTAGAACTGTTGTTGATATTGTACTCCTTGGAACAGCTAATGTTACTCTTGATATTGGAAAGAGACTCATTGCAGCAAAACAAGGTAATACTGCAAGTTATGGTCAGGCATGATAGGAAACAGTCGTAGTCAAAAGTGTATTGGTTAATTGTTTAATATTGGTTAATATTAGTTACATTTGTTTTGGCCTCAACAGCTTATTTTTCATATTTGTAGTTATCATTAGCAGTTATTGCAGAGGTGGAAATTGTGGGAAACTCTAGTCTTTGTTTTTTCTGCAGCGAGTTTAAATCATGATGCAAAAAGTCCATCATTTTCAGAGCACACTCTTATTGCCGACGTGCTAGTGGAGGGTTTGAAAAATGTATGGTGATGTACAATAGGATAGTATTTTAATTTTATAGGGGCCTAATATAGCCGTTATCACAGGCCTTGCCATGAATCCCGAGCGATCGATCGCGCTCGCATAACGCTCGGGAAAATCAGCTCTTCCCAAGCATTTAATAGGTCCCGTGAAAATTCAAATATCAACAATTTTGTTTATGTGACGATTTACTCTAGAGTGAAAAAGCTCGCGCAAGGTTGTTAACGTGAGCTTTTTTGAGCTCGAGAGTCATTTTACTCATGGCAACGCCTGTATCAGATTTTTTATCAGATAAATTGGATGCCTGAGGACTATTTCCATCCCTGGTATTGCGCATATTATATAATTGATGATTATGACCATCGTAACGAGGATGGTATTGTTGTCTGTGCTGGTAATGCTGTATTGGCATGTTGGTGATAATGATGGAGATGATGGTGGTGGTGGTGGTGGTGATACTTGTGATGATTGTAGAGCTCAACAAGCACCAGAACACCGTGGATAAAAGCCTGATTTCCTTGCCAGCTCATTTTTATGCAAACTTCCCAGGAGATATATTTTGTGAACTTTGGGGAACTTTTAAGCAAGTTACTTGCACTTCGAAGTTCTCAATATTCTTGCATCTTGATCTGTTGTTAGTCTTTGTCCTGCAAAGAAGAATATATAACTTGGCTGTCAAATCCTAATGTCAGAGTTTCTGCAACTGTTTCTGCAAGTTGATGATTTCTTGATTTACTATGTGAACTACAAACGTACATGTTGACTGAAGGCTTATCTTCCTCAAACAAAAGGAAGTGATAATGGCGGGGTATAAAAATTATAAATCAAGAGTCTGTTAAAGGCAAGATAAAGAAGCAGGAGTGCTTTAACATGGCTTGATGTCTTTTATTTTAAATAAGTTGTTTCGATTAAGCGCCGTAGTAATACAGAAATAAGTTGATTTGATGGTACAATATGAAGATGAAGAAAAGTGGAAACAAATAAAAGAACAGAGAGCAGTTATCATTTTAGAGTTGAGCGACGTCATGGTAGGGCGTCACGTGGTGTTGAACACTTGTTGGATTGCTCCTCCATGATTTTGTATTAACTGTTATAATGGCTTTAAAAAAGGGTGTTAAAGTGAGTACACGGAGAAGAATTTTAATAAGTTTGATGCTAATTGGCTGGATTTTTGCGGAGTTAACATTGCGCTTCAAGAAAGAAATTAGGAGACTTCAATAAATGTATAAAATAGAAAGATCCATTGAAAGTTTCAACTTTAGGTTTAACTGTGTAATTAACACTCGGTGATCTACATTTCGTAGTAGTTATATTGAAGGTTTTATTAGCGATTCAACAGACATTTGAGTATTGAAACGGTTTATATATATAACTTTTTTTATAAAAAAAGATACTTACTGAGTAAGACACACAAGAGTGATTGGCTACAAGGTGCAGCTGTAAAGCCACCGATATTCTTAGGTAGGGACCGTAGCTAAAAATGGGATGTGTTGTCAAACCCTGTTTACGAACACCTGAGACATACGGCTCGCATTCCGAGCTCTGCATCACTATTTGTATTTATTAATTAGATTATTTCTGTGGGGTTTCGTTTTTAAAGCATTTGACATAATCTTATGTGTTGTAAAGACGACCTGTTCTTGACAGCTGGGATTGTATGAGGAGTCTGCTTCCTTGGCGTTCACGGCGAAATCCGTTGTTGTTGGCCAATCCATAGCATCCTGAGATACACAGAAGGATTTCCATCCTAGTAAATACGAAACATCACCAGTATGACTGTTTGACCAGTATGTTGTTTGAGCTTTCAACAACATTTTTAGGATATTGAATCTTTTAAGTTTTCTGGCTGTGTTCATGTAAGTGTAGCTTGATGGCCCTATTTTGTTTATGCTGTTTGGCTCGGTTTGACACCGAATTCGTAGTGTAGCCAATGTAAGCCAGAAAACTGAAATCGAGAGCCACATGTCAATTTGCTTTAAGTCTAAGAACGCATGTGAATTGCAGATCGCCGAAGCTCTTCTTATAAAAAAGGAGACACCCACCATCAACAGCAGAGCTTCAATTTAATGCGACTTATCTGCGGCTGTAAATTACCCCAGATGGTTATTTGCTGCTGATGCTGATGCCGATGCCGATCCATCGACTCAGTGTATGGACTATGTTATCGTTACAAGGTTGATAAAATAGCACGCCACAAATTTATACTTGTTAACTTTTCTGTCCTCTAGGAGGCAGCTTTCTATCAATTTCAGCATCGTTTGCTGATACTGGAGTGGGATATGTCGTGCCATCAGCAGCTGCTAAGGCTGGTGTTAATACGCTTACAAAGTAAGTATCAAATGTAGGGACAGAATTGTCAAAAGATAAGCTTTTAAGGAGGCTTTACCGACTTCGATATGACTTTTCGTTCTTATCGTTTTTGTTTGTTAGCTTACCTGAGTGATAAATGCGACGTGAGAAGGTTATGAAACATTCTTGCTATTCTAGACATAGCATAAATTACAATGAAATTAGAAGCGAAACATCATACAATAGATGGGGATTCTGTATTAGAGGAAAACGTGTGTCGATTGGGGAGTCTGAGTGGTAATGGCATCGTTCTATATTATGAAACTTTTTACTTGATGATGATATTCAAGTTGTATTAACCAATGTACTATTTATATCTTAATTTGTAAGTCTACCTGAGATGAAATCAAATGGCTGTCTCGCGAAGAAAGGGAATTAAAGATTCTTTTGTTGGGCGGAAGCGACGATGAAGAGCAACATTGCCACTGATGATATTAATGAATCTCTGGAGGACCGAAAATTGGAGCACAAGACCCTTTGCTATCGCGTTGTTTCGCAGTATCAACAAAGCTAAGACGACTTCGATAACATCACCCACATTTTTTATCATAGTTTAAATAGCTTGCTCAAAGCTCAGATGGATTCGCCCGATAGCGTTTCTTCCGTGTCGGGGCGATCTTTATTAGTACTTAATTAGTAGTAAAGATCGCCGTGTTCCGTGCTCAAGTCTCATGTCCCCGAGTGGCTCATCACCAAAACTGCGCATAGCTGGGTGTAGTAGCTTCCAGTTAAGAAGGTAAATGAAAAGGACTACGAAATATATACAGTATGGTTTCATGAAGGAACCATAGATGAGTTTGGTCACTAATACTCCGCAATAGTACGAGCCCTAGGTTCGAATCCCTGAGGTGGCATTGCAATTTCACATGAAATTTTTTTCTGAGTTAAGTGACAAAAACCTTTCACGGCAGGAGCTTATTATGAGTGATAATATCGACTCCGTCTCTCAGCCATTCTGCCTGTCTATCTGCTCGTTTATCCGGGAATCGCGTCCGCACCTTTTCGTCTGTGAATTTTACAAATGGATTTAGAGATCGTCAGAGCAAAGCCAGCTTTAGTTACACCTGACCTCTCTACGAATACTAGAGGTAGAATGAAGGGTTAAAGAAACCTTTACCTCTGACTTGACCCGCAGCAATGCCAGGGCATTGAGCTGTTATTTTAATAACGTCAGAAGCCCTCTCTGTAGTTTTCTATTCTTATTTTGCCGTCTTTTATATCATTTGTTTGTTATGCTGGAAAGTGCTTTGTGCTAATTGTTTTTGACTCTTGCGTGAGAGTCGGGAGAAGTGTTTTTCTAGACGTTGTAAAACTTAGAATTGTGACGCTTTGCATTGTGGATTATAAGGGTAGTCAGTGAGTATGGCTAAGGCCAGTATTTATTCATTGCATGGTCCTATATTTAACTTTAAAAAATAGTTTTTAAAGTTTTTGTCAAGCTGTATGGTATGGCCATTGGTGTTGTATGTTGTTGATTCAGATTTTTTAAATTATCTTGTTTGAGTGTAACGATATAACTGTATGCAGCATTTAAGGAAGACTACGTGGGTCAGGAGATAGCAGACGCAAAGCAATTCTTGACGCACCGAAAGAAGATAAGAATTATGCGGACATGAAAAGAAAAGCGATAAATATAGAGAAATAACGGAACATGAACTTGCCTAGAGGTAGAAAACTAATAAAAAATGCAACTATCTACACAATTTGTCATTTATTTCTCTCTTTGGTAGGTCCCTTTCCTTTGAGTGGGGAAAATACGGAATACGATTCAATACAATTGCATCAGGACCAATTAAGACAGAGGTACGTATATTAATTATTCTGATACCTAAGTTATTGTGTTTCAATAGTTCGTACCTTGTTAACTTTTATAAAAACTAATCATTTCCGTTTTCGTGATCTTTTCTACCTCTCTCTCTACCTTGTCTTTGTTAATTTACTGCAGATATGCCTGACCAAATCATGCCTTACCACAATTCGTGTTCGATACCACTGTATATGTATGTATTATTTGCAATACATCAACATGAAAAGAGAATTTAAGCAGTAGATCAAGATGCCCTCTCCTTGAACTTACACTCATTAGGTAGTTGTTTGGTCAACTGAGGAAGATAGCTGCATGAGAAACGTAGGAGGCGCTACAAAGCAGAGGATAAACTTCCACTTTCTCCGTTTGTTTATCCGGGAGCGTTGAGGAAATATTTCAAATATTACAAAACACAGAAAATGATTGTTGCAAAGTGGACGAATGATACAATTACATCGTTTTTCAATCTGTTGTAAATATCAAGATCGACGTTTTCCTTCCAAACTCAAAGAAAGTCTTCTTGTAAATATTAGTGTATCACATCATCGGATTTAAAAGTTGCTATAAAAACAGGGCTTGTACTTAGGTTGTAGGTTTCACGAAATAGATTTTTATTTGATTGAAAATGGCTTGTAAACTTATGGTCGAAAGCTTTTGCGTGGCTGCAGGCAAGAAATGGTTATTTTAGAGGTTTTAAAACGCCATAATGACGAATGATCCTTCTATGATGCCATGCGGGTAAATATGTACATGAACATGAACATGGGACTTGGTTGGCGCATAGAGCAGTTTAAGACCGGATGCCCTTCCTGACGTCTTCAATGGCCCTTCCGGGATTTGAATCCTGACCCTCGTGAACTGAAGGAACTTATCCATAAATAGTGCTTAGTGGATTGATTTATAGTATATTTCCTCCCGTTTCTTGCATAAGAAGTGTGTAGCTGAGGAGCTAAGTAGGACAAAAGAGAAATATTAACATTCGTTGGCAGTGCTGCAAATTTGTCATATGCTTTGTAGTCAAAATCTTGCTCAATGGTGGCACATTGCTGTACTTTTTGGGGTCATCTTCACGTCAAATATCTTCTGAATTTGAAACCAAACATCGAATACAAGAGCAAAAGCAAAAAGTAAATATTTGCTCCGCACAAGAATCTTGCAACACTAGTCAGAGGACTAAGCTTGCTCAGACTCATAGATGTGTTATTTGGATAAAGATAAATTGGGTGTCAATTTGGAATGAAAGGAAGTAAATTGGGTAAGGCTTGAAGCACCATCAACCATTTGTTAACAACATTGAGTAGTACCGTCGATTACATGCGATGAGTGAGTGCCTCTCCTTTTTTCTGCTGTTTCAGTGTCGCGCCATACTGGACAAATCCTGTTTTATTTCTATCTTTCTCGCCATTTACAGGGTGCTTTTAGCCGGCTGGATCCTACTGGACAATTCGAAGATAAATTGAGGCAAATTAACCCAACCCAGAGACTTGGTGAAATTCGCGAACTTGCTAATTTGGCATCTTATATTGTTAGTGATTATGCCAGCTGGTTAAACGGAGAGGTACGTCTTAAAGTAGCGTAATTCACATACTGACATTATAAGGGGAGCGTGGTATAGTAATTTGCATCACCTCGAGAAAATGCAGTTCTCTTGTATGCTCAAAATGGCTTACATCAAAGTAGATGTGCAGAAATTACTCAATTCTTATGGAGGGGACATTTATAGGAACGATGTCTTGTCTTCTACGACTGCTCTGACGTCACACATGTGACTCTCGGCTGTCATAGTCATGAGTCCGTGATACTCCGTTCTGGAGATTGTAGTACCTCTGGGTTAGTGATACCATGGTTAGTAAAATGTATGGAACCCGATGGCCATGGTAAAGATGTAGAAGTGGTTGATGTTTGTAGTATCGGAACCCATCTTCTTATCACCGTCGCCTTTACCTTTATGTGTTGCTCTCTCTTACATTTAGATTTGTTTTCGTCAATAAGGCGAGGTCTCATTTTGTGCAGATACTTATATATGAGAAAACTAGCTTACTGTCGTTGCCGTTTTACCTTGGTATTGAGAAGTCGCCTTCTGTCTAACTATGTAAGCTAGTATGCGAAAAAATAGTTTAAGGAAAGGCATGTTGTGTGTAATTTATTCGCTTAGATATCAATGTACAGTATTAAATTGTATTAAAAAATATTGTGATGGTAGTTGCATTTGTTTACTCACCCGTTAAAATACAATACTACACACTCTTGACTTTTCCATTCATACCACTCCCTCCCGATGATTTAGGTTCTGGTGTTTGATGGTGGTGAAGCACGCGCCATGGGAAGTGTATTCAATAACCTTTCAAAGGTAAGTTGATCAGGAAACAATGCTTTGTTGTTGACAAACAGGAAGTATTTTGTGTTGCATGGTGATTCTTTGTTTCAAATGGACTCGACTTGCAAGTTAAAGAGGGAGCATTTACACGATTCCCTGTTGGCAGGAAAAAACTGCTTTTCTTTATTTCACGACAGTTAAAGCTGCTTGTCTAATCACAGGCTTATGCAATCATACGGGATATGAACTCGCGTAACAACGAACTCTTGCAAGGTAATGAGACCTGATACTAACTCTGAACTAGATGGAATTCCATGTGTAACGTACCCTTGTCAATCAGACCATGTCACGAGTAGCCACGTTTATTTCTGCAGTCAATATGATCGTTTATCTTTAGTTTATCTTCTCACTACTAGTCTGTCTCTTTTCACACAAACGGGAAAGGCACGGGCCTTCGTATTTTGCCCTCCCCTTCCCCCTCCTGGGTAGGTGCCGTAGGGACTCAAGTTTAGGAAAGGGGTTTCTGTTCATTGCTTGATCCTCTTGGCAATTGTAATTGCGGTTCGCCCAAGTTCCCATGTAAGTTCTACAAAAGAGAGCCACTGTATTGGAAAGAGATGCCTATTTTCTGGTGTCGTTTGCCAAGATGTCTCGACAGTCGCTATTGTCACTAAGTAAAAAATATCAACCAAGTAAGAAGTGAAACTACCGTGTTCAGATATGAACTTCATGGAAAGCTGCTTAAACTGTGCCAAGCCTTTGTTAGTAAATATTTATAACATAAGTGCAAATATCATTAGTGATCACAATAATCGTCAATATCAGGAAATGGTTGAAAGTGACGATAAAAGTAAGTTTATCAAATAAACGTAACCATTAGTGTTTAAACAAATTGATGGGAACCAGATAGTGTAATTCTACGTTTTTACTGGTATTCCTACAGGATATTTATATATTACTAAAAATGGTACTGGAATTTGACGGTAGAACTTTTTAAAGTTTCCAGCGGCAACATGTATCCTTAACAACTCCCCGAAGTATAAAAAGCAATTGTAAAAGATGTACTAGTACCCGGAATTTGATCGTCCTTTCATCTCGCTGGTGATGTCTTTCTGCAACGTTTGTTGTCTGCTATGTTCTACATTCTCGCCATAATATTTGCAAAATTCTTCCTTACATCGGCAGATTCTGCTCACGGATTCTTCTTTACTCATTTTGCTGCATACTGCGTATTGCACATCCATTGCAAATCCACCATTGTTCGTATTATCCGAAAACTGTCGAGTAGATGTTTCGTTTGAAACAATATTCAAACGTCGTTGATTCTGGTTGCCTAAAGTGTGTGTCCTGATCTTAATGCAGGAACATGAAAATTGGATAGAAATCATTTACAAGGAAATGTTTTCCTTCTCTTTGACGTGTGCGCATCCTAGAAAAGGGAAATGGAACCTAGTTCCAAATAGTCAGTCAATTGTTTTTAGTTTATCAATTGGATTACCGACTGTCAACCATGCTTGCATTTTGTTTTTTCCTTTGCGTCTTCTCTCTTTGGACCGAGCCTTGCAGCATCCATCTCTATCTTTTCTGGCCGTCTTTTCTTCCTTTTTTTGTAAATTTGCTAAGGGGCATAATATTTGCTAGATGGGTAAGTTCCAAAGCGTAAATGGCGTCAATATTGCGTTATGTTCGAATGCGAAGAAGGTGTGGTGAATAGTGCAAATGAATTGACTTTGTCTTGACATAATGTAAACAGTCTAATTTGCTCAGGACCGTGATTTAAACAGCCAACTTTGGTTGCCACCAAGCAGACTGAAGATCTTACTTGTTTAATCTTAAAGTTGTATTCGTTAGACACTATTACCACTGCGTGCACGAATAGTACATCGACCTGTTCTTTACGTAGCATTGGGTAGCTTAGGTAGTATCATCTCCCGTGCTTCAAACAATTTTTATACAGTTGGCCTATGCATAATCAGGGGAACTTAAATAATTTCAGCCATTTAATTCTAGAAGGTGTATTGGTGAATATATTTATTCAGAATTCAAATCAAGGGTAAAGTGTTAGATTACCACCTTCGCTAGCAATACAATAGCTATAGAGGATAGGGGAGTGATTTACTTGACAGGGGGTGAGATCCAGACCTCTTGTTTCGTACAATGTGGCTCCAATTCTATTGAAATGGCTCATAACTACTTAGAAACGTGGATCTGCCCTTCATCTGCAGTGTTTGTTTTATATTTACCAAGATCCTAAAGTCCGAAATCCTGCAAATAGATCTACTCCGTCTAGTGTCACTCCCAGTCGCTCTACCCCGTGTTATGTTTCATGACGCCCTTTTACCAGTGCTTAAAATAGCATGTAACAAGGTAAAAGTTCGATGTGAACGCAAAAGTGTAACGATTCGTAGAGTGTACAAGATGTATCAATTATAGAAATATACCTTTTTTATGTCATTAAAGAGATAGTGATTGTTGATCTCTTTTCCCAGTATAACTTATTTCTGTTTTGTAACCAAGATAACGGACGAACAGTGGGATATGATGGAAGCAATCATCAGGCAATCGAACAAGAAATCCAAGTCCAATTTGTGAATCAAATCAAGTGAAGACATTTTCTGGCAAAGAACCAAGAAATGATTAAATTGGGTAGCAATAAAGGCGGGATGGACATTGACGTGTTGAGTAACCGATTCGAGTATTGACGTCATAGTGTACGCGTACACAAAATCTATACTGTTGTCTCTGTAATTTTATACCGGACTCTTACATAGACATTTCGATTTTCATTAGGTATGTCCAATTTTTTGTACAGGCGAAGATTGAGCCTGAATTGTATGATTATGGTAGTGATTGTTTGAGGTTCAATTGAGTACTTTTATCCTATTCGTGACTGTTTAAGAACCATATACTACATTTTCTGGTTAATTGTATGGGTTGACAGCCGATGGTCAGTTACGTGTGTGTGTCGGGGGAGGCAGGTGTGTCGGGGGAGGCAGGTGTGTCGGGGGAGGCAGGTGTGTCGGGGGAGGTGGGTGTACTTTAAGCTGGACTTACACACTCATTTTGTAAGGGTCAATGCCCCCTGTGTATGTTTTCTACATGGTATGAGATCAGGAATCACGATGCAGTTGTTCGATCTCATGACATCTCCATTATATTTCGTTTATCTTTTGCCTATATCTCTATTATTTGAACTAACCCTAACACGTGGCAAGTCGTCCCCCGTTGCGTCGTAGCTACCCCTGTAATAGGTAGCTGCAACAACGCGAGAAAGTCAAAGTGACTTTCACTTTCAAACTTTTCACAAATTTAGGCTGAACAGAGAAGGGATTTTCAGTAATCATGACTGGAGTCTCCTTAGCTTGGCATTCTCGTGACTTTGTTACTGAGTATACTCGCGAGTGCTTAATACAAGTGGGGGAAGCTTATTAATTTTCACAAACTTCTTAAACCCCTACCCCCCACGGCATTATTAAGGTCCCCACCTTTATTGATTTTGGTCAAACTGAGTGTCATGCATGGAAGGTGAGATCATGGTTTTTATACGATGTGTGTATTCCAAAAGATACCATTGCAGTGTTACTATAATCGAATACGTTTTGTCACAAGAGTATACAGTTAATTTGTGAAAGTTCTTGTTATCATTTTTTGTTCTAGATGACTACTCCCGGGTGCTTAACACACGAGTGTTGGGACGCTTATATCTCACCCCCCCCCCCCCAACTATTAAGACCCCAACTTGTATTAAGCACCCGAGAGTATTCTGTGATAATACAGCAGTGTAAATTTGCTGCTGGTGTTGGTGATGATGATGATATGAAAATAGCATTTTGACGCACCTGCTTCTCAACGCACAGGAAACTACAAGCATATTGCTAAACATGATAAAGACGCTAAACATGCCCAACCTGAGGGTTTATATAAATGTTTAGAGACGATGGTAACCAAGCTTTGGGATTCGTTGGTAAAACTGCGTTTGTAGGCGTAATTGAGAATTTCTCTTAAGTTCGAAATCAGATGACTGCTTGAAGCCCACGCTCCTGTCCGACAATGGTGTATGCCAGTATTTTCATCGTATGTTCTCATGATAGATGGGTATGATAATATATATCCGTATTATCAAATGCCCGTTGTGGGCAGCTATCTGTAAAATCACGCGATTGCAAATTGACATTGGGAACAAGCACTTAACACAGGCAACCATAGAATACCGCTGAACGCTGGCTATATCGGAATGCAAGTCGAGAAGAAGAGGCAAAAACTTGCCGATGTGGTATTTATAAGCGCCACTCTTGCATACCGTACATGAACACGAGGCCACTAAAGGCAACTTGAAACATAGCCTAGGCAACTTAATGTGACTTCATGGCACGAGTTTTTATCAAGCACAATGGCATCATGTGCATGTGAAATAGATCTAAAATGACTTCCACATAGTCTTAGACCTCTCAAACCCAAATGGATACATAAATGTTAAAGACCAACTGATTGGAATCTACTAAGGGTAGAATTAATAGAAAGGAATAAAATATTGAAGATATAAGAAAGTAAAATAATGTAAAGGTGGTACCTTCTGCATCCTTCTGGTCTTGACATTTACCATGCGCCAAGCGACTATAACTAATCAACATGTAAAAATCTACAGTACGTATTTTACGAAAAAGAGGTGATGAAATTCATGATTAAAGTAACTCTAGACTAAAATACACTTAGTATTTGTTGAAAGTAAATCAGTTGATAGTGGGAAAGGCTGCAGAGTATGTAGTATAATAATAATAATAAGTATAATTTTCATCATGTCCTAGAGATGACTACGTGTTCTGTGTAACTTCAGGTACGTAAAATAGTGAAGACTTGGTTACACGTTGGTGAGGAGTTTGAATGAACTCTTCAGTACTCGGATGGTGTTGAGGTTGTCGGATAGTGTCCCAGAGCTGTGTGTTTTTTATGGAACCTTACAGAGAACGACGATCGTAACATTTTTACGATTAAAGAAGTCGTTTATTGTCTTAAGGCAATCATCTTATTCTGTTTGATCTGTTAACAGAAAGCTTTATGTCGTTAAAGTGATCTTTCATTCACAGGACTCTTCCATTACAACACTTGACAAGAGTGTTGATATCCTTGTCTCGCGTGCATTCTCACATCCCATCCTTTCACCTCGAATGGGGACTGTTTAGCGCCTTTGCTTGAAATGGTTTTCTGATTTCTTCAGGATCTCTGTGATTTGAATGTTTTGATACGAAAGCCGACCCATAATCTTCAGTCCTGTCATGTCAGGTTACAGCACAAATATTCGGTAACAATAGAAATTCGTTGACACCGTTCACGTTAAAGATTGCCTAAAATCGTGCCGATGGTTGCTGGGACGCTTTTAAGATATTAGAGGTAGCACAGGATACGAAAAATTAGACTTGATGCAATGAAATGGATCCGCTTCATCATAGTAGAAGGTTTCTCCCATCGTCACATGCTACTAGGTAAACTATAACGCATTTTCATCATCGCTTCGCTACTATTTTTTGTTTGCGAAATGTCGCAGGAGCAGTTTTGAAAGTTACTAGGGGAATATTTTGATAGATAAACGAAGGCAGGTGGAAACGAATATCCCACCGTGTGTTC
>JAAAKL020011721.1:0-13481 GCA_010016065.2 Carybdea cf. marsupialis auct. non (Linnaeus, 1758) | reverse complement strand
CAAAGAAAGAAGGAAAAAAAGAAACGAGAAAAAAAACCAAAAAAAGGAAAAAAAAAAAAAAAAAAAAAAAAAGACACCCCCCCCCCCCCCCCCCCCCCCCAAACAAACCCCTATAGAGCACCAAACACAACAACAACCAAATAATAAAAACGACAGTAGTTCGAGGAAAAAGCAAAAATGAACCAAAAAATGGAATGAAAAACAACAACAACGCCAAAACCAAATGAGAAGACTATTCTCACAATAATAACAACAGCAACAACTATGAAAACCTTTGAAACAAACACAGAAAAAATCCACGACAACAAGTCAACAAACCGCAATAGAAACAGAACAAGAAGAAGATGTTGTATGAATTACGTTAGTAGTGTTTAGTAATCAGTAATAGTTTAAACACAACAGTTTGTTCCAGTTTCTATTTCTTCGGCGAAATAGATAATGCGATAATCATAGAGCTACTTCAATCATTTTCCAAAGAATTCAGTTTTCGTCAAATAATAGACTAAGAAGACCAACAAATTTTTAGACACTTACAGCAAAGAAGCCGTGGGTTGATACTCCTAAAGTCATTAGTTCCAAAGCATATTTATTGTTTACAAGATCGCTTTTTATGTTCTTCTACTTCTCAGTTTTTCTTAGTTTTGACTTGTAACTATCCAGGTTTGTTTCAAACCAAACATTGATGGCAGTCATTGTATACTGAGAACCCACCCTAGAAACAATCGCCATTTTTAGTTTCAAAGTCTTGAATAAAAAGAATGGGTTGTAACAAGGAGGTAGGGTGTAAAGCTATCAGCCGTGAAACATTATCATGACGCTAAAGGTAGATACGTCCTTCTACCTCAACACTAAAATTCGACATTCGACAACCGATAACGCTGGCTAGCAATTTTCGATTTGCAGACTTAGCAGAGATTGATTTGGTGATATATAGTTCCATACTTTTCAAGTTTAAGGTTGTTGGAAGAGACAAAATGAGAGCATCTCCAGAAAATGAATAGATATTTGCGGCAGGGTAGAAGAAGGTTGATAAATTTCAGAGAGCATGTCTCGGTCAGGTATTTAATATTAATGCTTTGTTTGTTTAGCTTCAGAAATTCAGACCAAACACTGCTGACCTTTTCTTGAGATATTACCTTTCCTTATAGTTTATTATCGCCTACACGATGCAGACGTCAGTGCGTTCGAGAAAATTGAACAGGACGTTTGATCTGCAGAAAAGCGTAAAATCATTCTTGCTGTGAACTGGCAGGAGATAAAAAAACTCAGATATATAGGTAAGATTTAGACCAAGGAATTTCTTTCGGAGACACAGGTTATGAGCAAGAAGAATGGCTCGTAAATTTTCCACTCATAAAACGTGTTTAATAAGAGCTGGTTGTCTTTGGGGGGTCTTGGGGGTAGGCGGGGGTACTATTACAGTGTCATCGGCCAATTGAAGCCCCTTAAGTAGCCTTACTCTTTATTGGCATATCAAATTTAATTTCTCTGATCACCATCATCAAAGTGTTAAAGCAAAATTTGAATAAGATTGGAGATAGGCAGTACCCTTGTAATACTCCTCTGTTCACATTGATTGGGCTTCTTGTAAATTTACTTCTTTAGACACTTACGCTGAAATCGTGATATTAAAGATTTTCTTATAGACGTGATGTGATGATAATCAAGAGAACTAGACATAAACCCATGATCGACTTCACCAAGAACGTCCAAAAGGTATGCGGGAATTCTTTGGTAGTGCCTAGCATGGTTGATGATCTCCGTCATGGTGCTTATATGCTTGGTAGAGCTCGATATTTCCGACCAGAATTTTTTCTGCAAAGGTTAGTACATGAAGTCATTCTTGTAGAGAAAAAACATTTTCTTCAGACGTATTTGACATTGCATATTAATAACAACAACAACAAAAATAATGTATATTTTTTTAATCCTCTTCAATATAGTTCCATGTATTTGCTTATATAGCAGGATACTCGCTACAATAGGTATATCCCTTGCTAATTATGATATATGTAGCTTCCATAAATGTCTAACATACAATAGTAACAGTAAAAACAATAATATATAGATAATAATAAGTAATAAACGGAGTCAAAAAAAATTGGAATGAAATAAATTCGACTGCCTTTAGAAAAATCATTAAGTTACCGTGCTTAGACTTCAGGTTTCGGCCAATCTTTATCCTTTCTACAAAAAAAATCATACGTAGATCTTATAGTACAACTTGGAATTTTTTTCATTAAGAAATGTTTATTATCGATCGTCAATCATAGTCATAAACATATAACTATTTTTGTTAGTCCCTCCAAGAGTACATGCTGAGATTTATAACGTGAATATCATACTTCTTTTCAAGTTCCGTGCACAAGTCTTAATACTTGTTCCACTTTCGATCATAATTTATGGCAAGATTAGTTTCAAAACCAACACTTAGTTCTACGATATACAGCAGATTGTTGTCTTTAATGACGAAATCCGGACATAAATTATCTCCAATGATGGTAGACGGGGAAACATAGGCAGAAATATGTCAGAAAACTGTAAGGTCCTTTTGAATAGATGAAATGCAGTCAGCAATTATGGTAATGACAAAATCATAACGTCAGTTGTATCTACTTTCTTGAAGGGACGTAGGGCAGGAAGAAACAACATGCTGTAAAGTTTGAGGATTTAAGCATGAAAGACACAGATTATTGTCAGACTCTTTTCACAAAATCAGGTTTTTGAGAGTTGGTAAGGACTTATTTTGATATCTGCAAGAGAATTTGTTGATATTTCGTGCAAGGCCATTGCGAGCCTTATGCCGAGAGCTAAGGTGATAATAATAATGATGATGATGATGATAATAGTAATAATGTTATACTAGTCTTGTAGCTAATGATGTAGCTATCATCAACACATAGTAATAGTAACACATAATTGTAAGTTTTTTCAGCTCAATTATTTATCAATTATGTAAACGTCAAACAGTTTGATGCTCGCTGACAGTAGCCATATTCAGGTATATTCAGGCAGTTATTCATAAGCAAAACAAAAACTGTGAAGAAAATATAATAAATAAACTTAAAAAACATACAATATCAGACAAAAGCAACAGACAAGACAAGAACTGTATTCTTTTTACCAAATCAATATATCAACCAGCCTCTATCCCTTCTACATGTGATGGAATATGTGATTGATCTTGTACAACTTTTATTTAGCGAACAAAGTAATACTAATGTTCGATTTTAAAATAGTCTATCAGGTTTTAAAAAATATCTTCTGTAATAAATCGAATTTTAGTATTTTGACTCAGTTGTGACCCAAAGATGGTTGTACTTCTCTGATCTTTGAGCAAACTGTAAACATACGCTTTGTAAGTTCCACGATGTATGATCATTCGTTCCATGTAATCAATAAATCAGGGTGGAAATCTTTTCCAGTGAAAATTGATGACTTAGAGATCCGACAATATCACATTTCAAATAGTAGCCAGTGCTTGTGGAAGAAAGGGGAGTATTTGTAACTTTAAGCAATGGTTCATGGCGTCATTTGTAAAGTATGTGATCAAGTAACAATATGCTGCAGAATCTGAGAGATCAAGGTTCAGAGAAGAGAAAGATATAAATTTCTCTCCCACCATAACATCAGATCCTACGAGTCGGCAATGTTTTGTTCAGATATCGACAGCATTAATTAAAACTTCGAGATGTGAGTCAACAGGAAACCCTGAACCCTTTCTGAACCCTGATTTCCTTTATGACACTTTTCCTCGATTTATATTGTGTATATTTTTGCTTTTTAATGATTTTGTTCCAATTACATGATTCTTTCCATCTTTTAAGGCAATCAGGTATGTTTCATTCCTGGAGAAGGTTTGAATTTAAATCGTGTTCCGTAAGAAACTCTTTAACTGTAGTGTAGCTTAACCACTCATGGTGCTTGATAGGGCAAATTTTTAGAAATTATACCTCGATGCTTTCGCCAACATGATCTTCTGAAACCAATGCACCAAGGCCCTCACTGGCTACGGTGACGATCACGATAAGAATATGGTGGTTATCAAACTAACCGACAAGCCTAACTATGACAGCTCGAGGTGTGGACAAGTAGGCAGTTATTCCCCAATGCTTTTAAAAATTGTACAATGTGACCTTTTTAAAAGCGTAAGTATATCCTTCTTAGAATAAAAATGTGCCCTCGTTAGTCATTTCTGGCCCACTTTCCCGTAATGATTTTAAAACCAGTCCAGAAGAATCATACAAACGAGAGTCTGCACCAGCTCCACCTCGAAAATTCTGAGTGTACACATGAGTGATGCGTTTTGTTGTGCTTTTTACAGGATGACGTCATCGTTCGATATGACCTCGTTTTCAAATATGCACAGATTCAATTGGTCTCATTCTGAAGTTAGATCAAACAAGAGGAGCACAGAACGAACATAGAAGCATATTGATAGGTGCGAAGAATTGGTATATTTTGAGTGTTAACAAGCCTACATTCACATTTAGTGCTTACCAATTTGCTAATGAAAGGCAGTTTATGAGGACTTAAACTTTGTTTGATTCATCAGGCTGCGTAGCTTGCAAGAATAACAACTCGAAAATTTGATCACAAAGACCAAGGCCCATGCATGCCAGGAGCTGAGATGTACTAGAAAGGTAGCAAGATTCTGCCCCGATTCCATACTGTTCCTAGCTTGTTCAGTGAATACAAAGAAGACTTGCCTACATTGTTATCAGTTACAAACTAAATGTTTCCGTAGGTCAAAATGGCATCAGACTTAACAGCAAAGTATCAGAAGCTTGGGCAGGAATACCAAAAGGTGAGTGACTGATATGATGTCAGAAGCTGTTGATGTTAATTCCCAGTTGATTGCCATACATCGCTGCACCAGGTAGGGTACCCGTGCGAAAATCTCACGTGAAGTCATTTCAACAAATATTAGCAGGACACAATTAGTTTATAGAAAGATCAACCAGCCAAGATGCTGCAGAACATGTTATGTTGTAATTATATTGAAAGCTAGAGTAAGGTATACCAGTATGTAAGCCCTTGATTAAAGAAACATACGTATAGGTGGTATTTACTATATTCGCTTGGAAGCAATAAAAATGATGAATTATAAAAAGCATTTCTGAAACCTTTAACTGGAGACCAAATAAACAGAGGAATGTTAGAAATCTTGAGACATGGACCAGCTAATATGCATCAACATATATGCATCAAATGCAAAGTGACTATTCTAGCTGATATAGTGTGGTATCTCCTAGAAGATAAAAGAAAAAGGAGTTAGTTGCACTCCATACCAATGAACCAGTACTGTTTTCCTTGTATGATATGTGCAAAGCTTAGAGATTCTGTGTTAGCCTGTCATAATTGTTCATTTGAGTGATAAAGCTCATGCCAGCCTAGAAATAGGAAGGTTGTTTGTTGGGCCTAGTATCTGAGGCAAGGCAGCTTAGCCCTATGTGCAAGTTAGCATTTGTGCAAAAGCAGTATTCAATTGCTACGGCAATTCCAGATATTTATCAATATTATCTTGATTATCATGTGACATAAATATTAGAGATGGCATTAGCATCATTATGAGAGAATTGTGCAGGTAACAAAATCTTGAAAAGCCATAATTTTTTTTAGTTTTTTACTCTTTTATTCTAGGTCCGGGCACAAGTAGCAGTTTTAAAGAAGGCTATAGTAGATGAGCAAGCAGCTAGCAAGAACTACCAGGTTTGTGTAATTCTTTTAATAGAGTTTGTACTCATTATTGATAGTTAACATGCTCACTGTATTTTCAGTACATTTTTGGAATCAGAGTGAACACATGAGAAAGGAGATGTGCAAGAGATAGACACCATTACCTAGTCAATGCTTATAGAAATGGTGGGTGAAGGGACCACAATTGTAACCGTATTGCCTTTACGAGGAACTTCTTTTCCTTATTATGCCCAACCCAGGTTGGGGCAAATATAAAATTTTCTGTCTTTAACACTGCCCGTTGTTATGGGGATTTAGGGTTGTTGGTGGAGTTTTCTTGACACTTTTTGAATATGTTTTTTGCTAAACTCCGTTCTAAAATTGATAAGGCTACAAGTATTACAAAGTTGATGAAGACCGGTGAAATATGCCGAAAATATATTTGAATTTGCCCCCTACAATATATTCCCAGGATCTGTCACTGGTTGTCATTTTTTAAATACTGGAGCTTAAGTGTCTCCAACTTCTACGCTGCGTGCACCTGAGGGCCTTATCAATATGTATGTATATGTCATATTACTATTGTAATTGCAGGAGGCATTAAAACAAAAGGACCAGACAATAAGGAAATATGAGCAAGAAATTGATAGTCTCCAGTTTCGCAATGATCAGGTATGAACATATCTATATATATATATATCTATCTATCTATATGTATCTATAAATGTGTAATGTTTTTGGTATCAAGAGACTAGTGAATTTCAGCCATATATATTTATAATTTTTAGCAACAGTTTTAGGTCAGTTCCTTTAAGTTGTTCATACATACACACAGCTATATCTAAACCAAAGGGAACAGCCTGAAAATGACATTTCACATTTTGCTTTATCATCAACTTTCCTTTGCAGGTTTCTCGACTGATGATTTTAGCACAAAAGTAATACCAGTTTCTAATATGCTGGTATATGACAGAAGCACACACACCTTTCCAAAAAACTTCTTTCTTTAAAAAGCTGAAAATAAGTTGGTGTTGTTAGACAACAGAAGACAACAAGACATTATTACGTATTTGTTTCAGTCTTTAGGTTGTGAGGTGGGGACTGAAGCCTAACAAGATTTGGTTTAATGCCTTCAACATATGTTATCTTTTTTGTGGTTGTACCTGGTAATATATGTAGCAGTGCTGCAATTTTTGAAGAGATGGTATGGAAGGGGATAATCGTAAATGCAGCAGTGTCGTTTTATACATCAACATTTAAGATATATCAAGGTGAGAATAAGTGTTAATTGATGAAGGTTACTACTGAAATTATTTGGTTTCAGTAGCATGACTAATTAATTCTTATCATTGTCTATATTTTTCTTACCTTTGTAGCTGTCACGAAGGGTAGAAATATTGCAAGGAGAACTAGATGAAGTAGAGAGGAAAGGACCAAGACCAAAGGTATAGAATATATTGATAATGAGCTTGGAGATGGACCAACATTCTTGCTGTGAAGCTTTTAGTTGTTCTTTGTTCTGTTCCTCAGATCTCCTCTATCTTCAGGTTCTGTTATCAGATACTATTATCCCAAGTAGATTCTCATCGAGCTCTTACAAAATTGATACCTGACTCATACTAGATGCATTTCTTTACCTTCTTCCCCGTCTCTGAAGCAAAGTATCTTTTCATCATCTGACCCATTGATTGGCAAGTTACCTAGTGATTCACAGGTTTTAGCTGGTCTTAGTTGTTCCATCTAAGTTTAAATGATATAGTGTATTATTTAACATTTTTACCATTTTGTGAAGATGACACATTATGGCCTGTTGCAGAATTCATGTTTACACTTTTTGATCTCAATCTTAATTCTTAAATGCAGAATTTTTAGTGACAGGATCCTCAAATTGCATTTCTTTTTCTATAAAATTTCTTTTTGCATTCAAAACTGCATTCGTCAAGCATAAGAATTGACCTCCCAAATTGTCAACCTAACTATTGCACGGTTTAGTTCGGTGTTTAAGTTGGAATCTTTCGGCTATAAAACTCCTACCTTTGTTCCCTAACAGTGCCATTCACAATCACATTTATTGTGAGAATATGTATCCTAGGATTGCTAAAGTGCTTGCATATCAAAATTGCACCAATGCAGTTTTAAGCAGTGAAAAATTAGGCTTCTGTTGGTGGTGAAAATTTGTGATTAACCTCCCAATTTATCTACATAAGTACTTAATTGAGTTTAATTTAAGTGATTTCCTGGGTAATACTAGGTTGTATGCTTATAAACATTTTGTTATGTTTGTTACATTACACATAGCATAACTGTTCTTTTGGTAACATTTGATAATGAGTTCAATCTCTTATTCAATAGCCATTTTGATCTTCTTTTGAAGTAATTTCTTTCTCTGATGTATACATGCCATACCTATAAGTGCTCCATGTCAACATGTGCTTCATCTTTCCTGATCCAAGATTCCAAGCAAGTTTTCGTAGCAAGGTTTCATTCCTTTTATTCTGCCAGAAAGCAGAGTGGTCATTTGATCAGGATTTGCACTCCCCCTCATAAATGTTGTAAAGAGTGTCATTTTTGTGGGATACAACATCCTGAGGACAACAAGCAGTATTCTTTGTGGGACACTCTCTGTTTCAATGACAGGTTTCCTTCACCCTTCAGTTACATGCCCACTGTTTCCTTGTTATTGCATTGAATCCACACATTGTGCTGCTTTATAATCTTGGAAGCATTGGTCATGCAGGAAGAGCACAGTTTAATGATGTTGGTGTTGAAAATCATATGGAATTTAGGGGCTCCTGCAAAGTGATCTTTGACCAATCCTTAAAAATTTCCTTTGTAACATCATTTTTTGATACTAGTGCTGAATAATGGGGATGGTTTAAAACCACATGATTTCCTGTTTCATGGTTTCCTATCATTTTGTATGTTAACTAATTGTATAAAGGAACCTGTGCCATATTTATGTAGTTATTTAGAGAAATAAAAGAATCAAAATAAGTTGGAAGGATATTGTTTGTTAAAGACATGTTCTTATGAAGAAAGTATTTTAATTGGTGTTTGCAACATTGAACAGCTTTATGGTGCCAGCTGGTGCCATTTTGTTCATCATTAATAGCTCAGTTCCATATGTTAGCAATGTGACACCACCAAAACTATACACCATAAGAATAGCCAGAGCAAACTTGAGTCATTTTCAAAGCATCAGGGGACATTGCCGATAATACAAAACTTATTGTTGAAAATTATGTAGAAATTTCAAATCTTTTCTTCACAAAAACACTTCAATGAGTGGTGGGTAGGATGATCTGGCTGGATGGCAGACATTTGATGTTCAAGTTACGTGATGTAGTGAAGCTATGTTGATGCCCTGCAATGGAGTAGTGGAGCTTATTGTGATGACTAGAGAAATAGATCATAGGGGATCACTTACCTCAGTTGGTAGAGGGCATGTCGCAAATGTCTGTTTCTCTAGTATCTAGTCAGAGAATATAAAAGATGTATAAGATCGACAGTGAGGATTATTTGATTCAGAAATCTAATGGCAGCTTGCATACTGTGAAATAACTGAAATGGGGATATAGCAGGCCAATGTTATGAAGGTTATTGCCTTTCAGATAAAGAGGGTCAAGAGGGTCAGGGTTCAAATCCAGTAAGGGCTTGTGGTAATGTCAGGGAAGGCATCTGATCTTAAAGTGCTCTATGCTCTTGCATGTACATGGGCACTGTCAAACCCCATGAACAGGAACAAAGGTATTAAACGAAAGGGAAAAAAGTTATTGACTATTAAATAAGTTATATATTATGTTTGTCGTTGGATATCTAAAAATTTAGGCTAGTATGCATATGAACTTAATAATATTTTATAATATTCCCTAAATTAAAATCTTGACTGGCATAAGCTAGTATCCAACATAGCTTTCAGTCTGTTAGACATAGGAAATGGAACAAAGGAAATATTTGTCACCACATTCCTGCTTAGGTATTGTGAGTTGCTGTTACAGCTCCTAAAACAACACTTACAAACCCTACATTGTACTTGAGCAATGAAATCAAGCAATCAAACGTTAGGGTAACATGTGTGTTCTCAATGTGGAAGTGGATCTTTGCCCATCCTTTACCTAGACAAATTACATGATCATTATTTTCAGCAACCAGTTGGCTCAAGGAACATGTCATGTAATTTATAAATTTTGAGCAGAAGCTAGGGTCTCAGCCAAACATAAGTAGGCACTGTCAATTTTCTTAACCTACTTTCTCTCTATTTGCTCATAATTTTTACTTCTATCTTATTAAAGGGTCCATCAGATTTTCACCCAGCTAGTGATAATGATGTTTCAGTAAAAGAAGAGGAATTGTTAATGAAGATCAAAGAAAATGAAATACTTCACCAGCAGGTTAGTTTCTTTTTTTCGTGGAAGGTGGAAACAGGAGCATTCACTTGTCAGATTACTGGGGAAGGGGAGAGAAAGCAAATATTGTTTTTTCAACAAGGTTGTTGCCATTGTTTTAAGCAATAAAAGGAGAATTCAAAATAGCTGTGAACTTTGAAAATGCAATTTCATACTTTAGTGTAATTGGTTTGCCTTTACTGGTGACTGCTGGGAATTATTTATGACTTATGAAACTTTTGCAGATTTTGAGAAGAAAGTTCGGGGGTGATCTTTCCCCAAAGTGTCTTCTACGGTAGGTAGAGCAAAGGGCTGAGGTAAAAGTTAAGTGCTTTCTACAACGTTCATGAGTTAAGCTTATTGGCCAAGATTCAAATGCCAATCAAGTAACCAACACCTCAAATACTCAACCACAAACCTTGTTTTGCATAACTGGGGGAGTGCTTTGGCATGGCAGACTTTCGTAATGGGTGATAGACCTTTACAAAAGGGGCAAGCAACCCTTAATTTAATGTGTGAAACATGCATGGCCAACCAGTGAGGGCTTGATTTCCCCCTTTCTTGTTGTTTCTTGTTGTTCTATTATTTTCTAAACTTTGTCCAACATAATTCAGATCAAGTGTTGTAGAAGAAGGTCGACGTTAATCATAAAAATACCCAAATTTTGCTCTAACTTTTTAAATGTGGACACCAGACAACTATTTGAGTACTTTGTGATTTTTTCAACAGCTAAGCGAAGCTGATCAACAGCATCAAGTCGTGGTCCAAAGGTTGGAGGAGAGGCTTGCTTTTTTGGAGAAGGAGCGAGAAAGTCATGAAAAAGTCGTGGACGAAGCAAATTCACGGTACTCAAGAGTGATTGAAAGGCTTCAGGAGGATCGGTCATTTATGGAGGTAAGGTGAAACTGGCACTTGCGCAGTGAGCACGCTTGTAGTGTAGGAACTCCATTTTTTGTTTCAGGCTGGAGTTATTGGCGGTGGTTACTACCATCAACGCAAAGCTGCTTCTGTCGCAGAATCTTCACGTAGCCTTCCACGACTCCAGTTTTTTACTCATAGTACGTGCAGACCCGGCGGAAGCAATTTTCAAATGATGCGGCCATTTTCAGTCGAAGTTTCTGCGAGCTGGATACACGATGCGTGATGCTACCTTGAGTGGATAAAATTTCGCGTGGATTAAATTTCGCAGTATTCGCGGCCATTTCATAAAACCGCGAAAAGAAATCTATGAGATACGTAAACTGCATATAAGCCCATGAAACCGCACACAAGCACATAAAACCGCAAAATCACGCCTCAGCATTCTTTGTAGAAATGAAAAGAATGGTAAACAAAAAAAGAAGTCATTTGAAGTTGCCCTTTATTTGTTGCTTGTGATATGACTCACAGCACGTTTATCAAATCTCATGAGTAAAAATGTTTTATGCCAAATACTTTTTTTTACAAATTTAAAAATTCTTATTTTGGCAGCAAAAAATTTCCTGGCTCCAGCTGGCGCTGCCTCAGTGGTTCCGCTGGCCCTCACGTATACGAGAGAACGACGATCTACAACACCATTTCTTTAACTGTATTCCAAAACAATCTATTAAGTACTCCACAATTGTGACAGTATCAACACAACGCTCTATCTTTTAAAGTACACAACTATCATACGGATCTTAACTGAATCGAATCGTATTGTACAGAATTTAAAAGATCAACAGTATATGTACACTCACTAACTTACATTTTTCCTCTGTACGACATGACTACATTTCATTCAAAGTTAAATATAAGAATACAACTCATGAAATCACTTAACTCGAAGTAAATAACAACAGCCAATGACCTTTATGTGACCTGGCATGTGGCACGTTTCTGGAATATTCTGCGTCGGCTTCGATTGCAACGGCCTCACCCATAGTTGCTTTATCATTTAGTGTATCACCCTGTTAGTGCTGGGTGACAGCTAAATTTGCACTTGTGTAGAAAAGGAAGGTATTATCAAGACATTTGATGGAGTTTGTAGACTAAGAATGTTTAGCTAAATGTTTGTTAAATGTTCAACGATAAAGCTAAACCTTTTAGGCCATTAAGGGGGTTTGGGATTCATTAGGTGTGATGAGAGGTTGGGTTTCAAACCAAAGTAATTAGTCTGTCCTTAAACTAGAACTTTTTTCTTTGCACTCCCTCTTTGTAAAAAATGTAAACTGCGTAGGTGTTAAAAGCAAATTTAAAAAATGTGAACATTTAAATATTGTGATCACGTGAGATAGTGATGTCATAACAAGGGCACGTGACCAATATCTTCAATATTTGTATAGTTCGGATAAAGCCAGATAAATTTCCGACACTATTCTGTAAACCTTCAGGCGTTTGATATTATCTTTTACTTGAAGTTGACGAAAATGGAAATGGACCCTGGAAAAATATACCCCAACAAGAATGTTCTGATTGATTTTTTTCATTAATAATATCGCACGTAGCGGCAAGGATAAATCGAGGGTTTCTATGGCTACGTTGTTGACATACAAAGCCTTATTGTAGCCGGTTCATGAAGCTGGTTGCAAAATTCTTATGTGTCACAAAGTTTTTAGAATCGGGATGCAAGGAAGCTGTATGCAAAAATCTCGAAGTTTGCTAATCAAATCAGTTTTGTTTGGAAGATTCATGAAGCCCCATCCAAACCGAAATGGGCCAATCGATTCTCGTTCTAGTCAGCACGTGGCATGCTCTGCTGCGAGACAGGGGCACTCATCAAGGACGTTTGTTCTCACGGAGATGATGTGAGCAGCTAAGCTCGATCCAACATCATATCCACCATTTATTTCATAAAAACCACATTCCCCAATGGTCTCTACGTAGTCCTGCCGTGCTAAAAGTGCAAAAATAGCTTCCAACTGATCTGGTATTTAATAGCATACAAGTGGCCGAAGTATTCAGTGGCCTAGACACGGCATAAGGGTAACAGTGGCGGTTCCTGTATATGGGCAAGATGGGCATTGCCCCCCTAGAAAATGCAATGTATGGATGATTGTCTAGATACAAAAGTTTAATTTAATAGAGTGTGGCATTTGGGTGTGGTCTGTTGTGGTTATTGTTTGCCTTCCCTTTGACTAAAGGGACCAGTCGCCACTGCTGGGTAACTGTGCGAGGGAATAGAATACCCTAGATGCCAAGGTGCCTGTGATTGTCTTACCTTAGGAAGGTCACTGACATCAAATTTGGCATATATTTTATTACATTATTTTTACATTACTAATTTACCGATACAGCATCATGGAAATCAAGTTAACCTTGCAGGAAAATTTCGGCAATGGATGATTTGGACGTTCATACCCTCAGTGACACTACAAAATTGATTTGCCCTCAGTGACACTACCAAATTAATGCGCCCTCAGTGACACTACCAAATTTATGTGCCCTCAGTGACACTAC
>JAAAKL020011720.1:0-13482 GCA_010016065.2 Carybdea cf. marsupialis auct. non (Linnaeus, 1758) | reverse complement strand
TTTTCAGGTAAAATTTGAATTTTTCAGGTAAATTTAGTCTTACACCCCCCTCCAGACATGCCATCGCGACGCCTCTGTATGTTAGCGTAACTACAGATATAGATACAGATACAGTTAGTTGGGAGTTTATCCCCTGTTTAGAGTGCAATCCAGAGCAAGACAAATCTAGTACAGATACATATCCGACACTCGAAAAAGTCGCTCAGTGAGCGAACCACGCCATTTGTAACACTAGTCGCATACTGGTGGCATACACATGGGGGAAATGTGATGATGACCGTGATCGAAAAAAACGGACCTTGGACGAAACGGTACGTTCAAACAACACTTGTTTCAGGATCCTCTCCCCGAAAATGTCTTGTAAGCATTTCCTCGTCATGAGGTGCTCCGACCCCCTGTGTCTTGATCAACCTGTTGTTACTTGTCCTTATTTCCACGAGAGGTTCTTCGCTTAGTTTCAAGCGATGATAGTGAATCATCTGTAACAGCGTTATTAACTGCAGTGAAGGGCATGGTGCAACCATTCCGAAGACAACAAACATATTCCTAGTAAAACTTCAGAGGAACAGTGCGAGTACTTTTTAGTACATCAGTAGTGGTCGTTCTGCAAAACTAAATGGCGCAGCATAAGCCGGTACGGTAAGCTCAACAGAGACTCCCCGGACGTGACCACGAAGGACCCTTGAACTGCATTGCAGCACCCTTCTCTCTTTCACTTCTATCCAGAAAGGTAGCATTTAGACGGTTTTGGTACTTCCAGGAAATAGTACCTGGCATTACTAGAGACGGGGATAGAAACTGGATTATACCCCATTCCTTTACATGAAAGCCCTTTCGAACAAGACCATTCCTGAGCCCATATGGGCCTATTGTAGATTGTTGCACTACCTGTAGGGTCTGCACTTTTTAGATGGAGTACAAACTAAATTATGAAGCGGTCCGTACGTGTGCAGGAAGATGAGGGTGACTTCCAATCAACCAAGAAATTAAGGAAGAAGACCTCAAAATTGAAAGATGCAGGTAATGTTATCATATTATGTAAAGTTGTTTGAACTTGAGAGTGTCACATTGACTTTTAAAGGATTGTTGACAGTTCTTCTTTAGCTGACGCTTTGTGCAGTCTCACGTATTAACTGCAAACCTGGTATTTTGGTTTGGGAATCTTATGTTTCTTCAGGCCTGCTCCTCCGAACATTATCAGTACTACAGCCATTTTGGATGGCTATATGATATGCCCTGGCATATAATCATCATCATCATCATCGTAATAATAATACCCTAACAGAGGAAAGATGTAGAAGGGAAGAAAGGCCACAGATGGAGGCCTCAGGTAGTCTTTACGTCTGCAAATGTTGTGATTCGTTTTCCCACTTTAACAGAGCCTGTTACATGTTATACACCAGGTGGTGGGAGGTGGCACACCTATAAATTTGAGTTTGATTTCAAGTAAAAATATACGTAGAACGCCTTTTGCTACTAAGTCCTCCCCAGAGTAATTATTTTTGTGAACATGTCACTATTTTACTCCGAAACATCTTTTAAGGGAGTAGGACTTTACAGCTTTTCCAAACCATGTACCAGTACCTGTGTGAGGCGTGAAGTGTCAAGTAGAGGTTAAGCCTTTTAGCACACAGGAACCATAATGTTTTTACTATGATGGTTGGCTAAAGCCAAATGCAGGTAAGTCATTTATGGTGTATTGGGTAAGCTTACTGGTTATTCCAAGCCTAAGATGTATGATAGTACCATTGCTTGAGGGTCAACTTTTTTCCTTGTGTCTTTACTGTATTAGTCTCACTATATTAAATGTGTTTCATTTCATAAACAACTCTTTGCTGACAATAAACTTTTCCTTACGTGTTATTAAAACATGTGGAAACAACATGATGGTTAGTCCCTTACCCTATCAGTCTGATGGTGTATCAACTAACTCACTTGTTATAGAGTTCTGTTACAGATTGTGCTTCTCTGGACATGTGTTGTCCACTGGTACTACACTGCATTTGAATGCTGCTATGCCACCCCACTATAGAATTTTTGGTACAATGAAAGTTGGTATCAAGCCTAAAAATTGATTCTGGTGCAGCTCTTGCAAAGCAATTCTTTTAATTGTTATATTGGCACTCACTGATTCGTATCTGAGTTTGATACCTTTTAGGTTTTAGGTGGGAATTGTAAGATATTATACATAATACAATACATAGAGATAGTACATATATATACTAATAATCAATAACATTATGATATTATTTGACAATCAGTCAGTGGAGTATATGTATACATGTATGGCAGATCACAATGTAGAGTCCATATAGGTAGCTGTTACTGAATGTAGTATTACCTCTGGCAGACACTATAGCTATCATCAAATACGTATAGAACCATGGGATATCCTGCACCAAAAATCCCAATGTAGCTATGTATTAAGCAGTGCAATAGTTATGCTGACAATGTAGGAGATAGATTCTAAATTCTAATGAGCACTTACTTACTGCCTCTTGTTTCTCATTTTCATGAGGTGAGACACATGTTGACAGAGCTCCATATTCCTCCATTCTGGACCATTTCTCTTCTGATGCCAAATTTCCTCAAATCATCCTCCAAATTCCTTCACTAAGTTTTGCCTAGTTCTCCTTGGCTGTCTTCAGTCTAGCCTTTTAAAATCTTGCATTCTTACCACAGCACCTCTCTCTCCTGCAGACTCTGTTATGGCGAGCCCCTGCACACCAAAGGTGTACTCTTGTTGATCAATAGCCCTGATATTTCTTTCCACTTTACTCCAAGCTATGGAGACAATTGTGCTGCTGGTACTCTCTGCTCCTCCCTCACTGCCCAGCATGTTTCCCAAGTAGCAAAAGTGCTGACTTCCTCAGTCATCTCTCCCGCAATATCCATGGAATAATCCTCTTGAGGTACCACTCTCTTACACCACTTGGAAACCTGAAATCTACCACTCCAAGTACATGTTGAAGTCCTGAAGACTGCCATGGCACCATTTCTGGCACATCTGACTGAAGACGAAATTCATTCGAACACTAAACTAAGACTAAACCAAGCTAACCTTCATGTCTCTATATTCTATTCTCCTTCTCCATGACCAAAGCATCTTTGACACTCCTATCAGAGGTGAATCATTGGCATATATAGTTACAATGGGTCACCTCTACTACTGTCTGTAGTTATCTCCTCCATAACAATGGTGTACAGGAGAGGAATCAAAGCCCAGCCCTGGTGTACACCCACTTCAATCTCAGGGCTCTGTGATGTTTCTCCCACCACTTTTACACTTGATGTTCTTATTTTCTATAATACCATCATTGGTCTAATCAGTCTCTAGTGAACAGTCTCCTAAGGGCTAACATATTGCTCTTCCAGGCATCTTATTGAAGGCCTTCCCCAAATCTACAAGTAGATGATATGAACAGAGTTTTCATATTCTCATAGTACATTTCCTGAAACTGCCTCAGTAGTTGCATCAGTTGTAGACTTTCCACTCATAAAGCCAAACTGGTTGCCTGCAATCTTCTTTATGACTTTCAGTGTACTATATAAAACTTTATTCCATATCATAAACCATACTCATGAACACCAGAAGCCTAATTTTCTTCTGTTTCTCTTTACTCTTCATCAGTGCCTTTTCCATATTTAAGCACTTCTGCAGTAACACTAGCAATCATGGCAGACATATTCTCTCAAAAAACATGAATACATATGGTGCTGGTAGGGGTCAGATCTGGGTCCTTTCATACTGTAATCTATCCTCTCTCACCATTTGCATTCATATTCATATTGCATTCATAGATAGACATGTAGATAAAAAGAGAGATGAATAGATAGATATATGAATAGATAGATAAGTAGTCATGATGATCTTGTTGATAGTTCAGTTAAGTTCTCTTTGTCATTTCCCCCCTGTAGAGGCAACCAGTTGTCCAAAACCTTCCATCTTTTGTGGGACCTTGCCCAAGGTGTCAAAATCTAGGCCTACTATATCCAGTCAACTTGATTTGAAGTTAAGGAGAGGCACAGATGAAGAAGATGATACTAGGTGCCCTGTCTGCTGCTTTCCATTTAAACATCTGGTTGGTATCACAAGGCATTGGCATGTCATGGAATGCTTAGACCACAAGTTTGATCAACAGGCATGTAAGTAACCTTTTATTTACTTGTAGGATTACTTACTTGTACTTTGTTAAGGTGTGAGTTTGCATTTGACAAAAATACTTATATGACTCACTCAACTTTTGCCAACAGATTAACATAGCTTTAATCTGACTGCTGCCAGACAAATTGAAGAAATATTGAAACACATACAAAATGTTGCACATTAAAATACAAATTATAGTGTATATATAAACAGAAGAAAAAATAATGTTACTGTTAAATATTCTGAACAGATATTATGTTATTATCAATCATTAGGTAAAGTGCCACTGCTCAGGTTTGTATTTGCAAACCTGCATTGAAGTTTAAATTATAAGCGATTTATACAAGGAATTGTGATACCCTACCGATTTCATTGATGTTATCAAAATGTTTGACAGGGTTATTTCATAAGAAAAATTATCATTGTAAAGTCAAGCAGACCATTACCGCCTTTTCCCGGCTAGATTCTATAATGGGTATTTATGATGACATCTGATAAAACCATACAAAGTAGGTCATCAACATATTATATCTTTGATTTTAAGTGTACTAAAACATTTAGTAATTTATGTTTGAGTAGCTGTAAATATAATTTTGATACTGGTTGACACTTACATTCATTAAAGATTTGTGTTATCGGTGGATCATAATGTATCTGTTATGTATTAAGACATCTCCATAATTATGCTGACCTGTATTTTAACTTGAAAGCACTATCTTCATTTCCAGCATCTTGCACCAATGGGCTTCATTGTGATGTTATGCATGTGGATCATTATAAGGAATTTCAACATCATGTTGCAAGCAAGTGTAAAGTAAATGACAGTGGTGTTCAAAATCACGAAGAAAGTAAAGTGAATACTAGTGCTGGTGTAGAGGCAGCAAATAGTAAAAAGAAAAGTCACCTGGGTAAGAATCGAGAAAACTTTAACTGTAGTTTTCCACAAGTGAATAATAATCAAGAGAACTGCAAGGTCCTTACAGAGGATTCTAGTTCCAGCACAGTCCTAGGGTGCATGATTGGTAATGATTTGCCCAGTTGGGAACATTTGGTGAAGTCAGAGAACCAGAAACTAGGTAATGCAAGTAATGTGACAAGTGAACCTGGTGATGTTGGATTGACATCCACTCTAAGCTATAGCAGTTTGCCAGCTGATACTTCGGGGGAGCCTACCTTTGAGAGTTATTCAAGACCAAAAAATGAAGATTCCCTAGGATGTGGCATTCCAGGTTCAGCAGCAGGAAAAGAGAAAGTACTTTTACATAAATCAAAAAGTTGTTCATCCCTTGATGCGGGGGATAAATGTCCAAACAAACTGATTCAGACAGATATTGGAGTATTTTTTGGATCTAAGAAATTAAAACCGGTGAAACAGGAAACTGTTAAGGAGGAAGGACCACTTAACCAAGAGAAAAGGTTAGGTCCTTCACAGTGGAGATGGACTGGTAAGAAGACCTCTGATTCAGAGTCCAAAACAGATCCTGCTGTTTTGGGGGCTAATGCAACTGGATCCCAACAATACAATAATAATATGAAAAAGTGTTGCCCGTTTTACAAGAAGATACCAAGTATGTAAATTTTCTTATTTCTGTTGGAAATGACTGTTATAATTGACATTTTACATAATTACGAAGGACAGACCAGTTTATCAAATGAATCTTCTACAAAGAAAGCTTTTTTACAATACTGTTTCATACTAGATAACCCATTAGATGCACAAGATGCCTTTGGCTTTTTAGGAGCAAAAAACTATGCAAAAAGGTGATTAGTACATTGTACATGTATGCCGAATGCCATGATAGTTATTTCAATACACAGTTAAGTGGATATCAGGTATGTAAGGAACTGCAACCCAATTAATATGGTGAATAATTGAAATAGGAACTTTTAGAGGGAAAACCAGATGATGTGAAAGGGAAAGAATGTTTTAGGATTTGTATTTAAGTGTGAGTTACAATTTATTGGAGCCACTTTACTTGCAAGAGATGTCAAATTGGTGTCAAATAGTTGAGGACATAAAAGATTTATATTCTCAACAGCATAGAGGGAAGGAATAGGTCACCCTTTGCCCATTCAATGGTAGCACCTCAAACGTCTCATTGTCACAGCTACTTATGTTTTGATGATGACCGATGGTATTTATTTGGTAAAATCGAGTTTATTTCCATAGCCAAAAAAAACTAGACAGTCGAAAAGCTGGCTAAGAAGGGAAAATATTTATCTCTTTCCCCTGAAAATGTATTTCATTTCTAGTCAGAGTTAATGAATAGTGTTGTACAGTGTTTGCAACTAGTAAGAGGTTTTTAGTGGTGGACAGTAATTCCTATGGTACGGTTATAGCCATTTTAAAAGCTCCCAAACAGTACTGTAATGGAACACATTGCTTTTGAAAAGGTGATTGATAGTACAAAGTTGTAGATGACTTTTAATTCGGCATCCATGTGTTAATACTGGAGACATGCTTTGTGGCACTCTCTTCAGTTAAGTTTGGGCAAGTGATAGACTTCTTTTCACATACAATACTGGATAACAAAGCAGGGTGTTTAGATACATTTGTGAATAGAGAACCTGTATAAATACTCACTTATTATATCCAGTTGACTCTAATATTTTGGAGCATCTTTTTGATCTTTCTGGTCCCGTTAAAGATACGATTTTAAATCAATCAGTTCATCTTATATTAACGTTACAATTAATGCTAATAGATATTTGCATTAAATGATTAAGTTCCACAGTGCTAATACTTCAAAAATTACAAAGCCATTAGCATCACTTGTAGCAATGATCTTACATATCCTTATCAAGTCATAGGAGCTAGGCAAGAAGTATCACATTAGGAGAAGTATCACATTGCTTTTGAGTAGTCTTTACCAGGGTTATGAATGTTTCATTTGACTTTTGGTGGATTGTCATGGTAACAAACCATGACTGTTAAGAGTTTAACTTGTTTTTTTCTCATCTAAAAGATATTCCAATGTCAACATAACTGATAAGAGATTAATTTTATACTGTATTCAGATTCTCCATTTACTGTCGATGCATTTCGCTATGGGCAAATTCCAGGATGCTCATGTTATTTCCTGACCCATTTTCATTATGATCATTATGGTGGACTTACAAAGAACTTTAAAGGACAGGTCTATTGTTCAAAGGTATGTTGTTGCGTCTTTTGATATTTTTGCGACATAGTAACATACTAAACATAGGACTTTTCAGGAGGGAGGATTGGAAAATGAGTTTCCAGATCCTCCGGTTGAGTATTGGGAGCTAATCTAGCGACTAAAGAAATAGAATATGCTATGAGAGGAGCTCACTAGGATCCGTTGGTAGATTGCATGCCTTGAATGTTTGAGTCTCTTGTTCGAATCCTGCTGGCAACATACTTTTCTATTTCTCCAGTACTATTCAAACTAAGTCTAGTCTTAAATCAAGTACTTCTCATTAGCCAATCAGTGGATTCGCCATTACCATATCAGCACCAATTTACTTCCATCATAATCAGCATTGCTTCTCCGACAAGCGTTCTCAGGTATTGTGAACAAAGTGCATCATGCTAAACGATCAGAAGACTTGTTTTAGGAAATATGGCACCGTCCATGCTGATTCTATATAGACCATGGTCAAATGACTACCTAAAATGAATGATATAATGACTGAAGCCCTGTCGCATTCGTACATCTGTAGTAAAGGAGATTTATATTTTCTTTCTACCAAAGTATTTTCAAATTACCTCACAAGATTCCAAAGTGCATCGGTATTCTTTGTGTAGAATGAACCTTTCAAGGATCACATGTAGATAGGAAATAGGAACAAGCAAATGTATTGATAATTTACGCATCCTAATGTGGGTGCACGCACTGTATTACACCCACATGAATAGTTACGAAACGTACTACTGGTTCGAGGAAACAGCCCAATCTTAAATAGCAAATTGTATTTGAGTTGACGTTTCTGTGAATCAGGATTTCAAATTCACGTAAAAATAATTTAAGTTGTAGGAAGTAGTGCATTGCACTTTTTTGAGCAGAACCTTTTCATTTTACCTTTAGGTAACCGCGAACCTGGTAATGTCGCAGCTGAAAGTTCCTTCGAATAATGTGGTATCCTTGCCAATGAATACAGAGGTAGTAATGCATGGTGTTACTGTAACGCTTCTGGATGCAAATCAGTACGTATCGTTGCATGGTAATCATAGAATCCTTCTTGGCTAACGCCGTGTGTCACAACAGGATAATATCTACACTAAGCCATAGTGTCGTCTGTGGGAGTCAGCATCCACCCTTGAATATTTTCCCTCGATATGGGACTTGCCTCCATCCTTACGGACAGTCAGCTGGTTAGAATTCGATAAGAGGGAACAGCCGTATATGCATATACTATAAGATGCATCCTGTTAAGTGTAAATTGATCACTAAATATATCACCTAAATATTGTACAATTACCCGAAAGTTACCCCATGCTCTCTATGTGATAGATGTGACCCAGACATTTTGAAAGGCGTTTCCCCTGCCCATGAAGATAGTATTCAGTCCCTATTAGGTCAAGGGATGTGTGTGCTAGACGCCATGACCAGGTTAATAGCACAAAGCTCATGTAGTATGACTTTTGCAAGGCCACAGGTAGGGAGCGCAAAGTGACAGGCTGCCTCACATGCGTCCAAGTCCTAGGGAAAGAAAGATTATCAGCTCCAGTGTGAACTTTGATGTGATACGATTCACTAAGACGCTAGTACTGTATCATATGTAATGTCAGCTTCGGGACTTAAGCCTCTAATTCGAATCATAGCTCCAATGGTCTGAGATGGAATCAAATACTTGACTATGGATCATGTGTAGAAAGGCATTTCTACTTGTTAGTGATATCTTTTCACCTTGTCTCTACTTGTTTAAACGAAAAGAGAAGTTATTTTTAGGATTTGATTATAGATGAAGGGTTTAACCCTGTTCCAACGTATCATCTTGTATGCTTTTCTTTGGGAAATTGTGTTTTGCACAGAGTATTAGAGTGCGCTCTTCATTGTTTTCAGCTAAATTCGTACGTCAAAGTTAAAAAGTTGCTGTCTCCCTTATTTCTATAGTTGCCCTGGCTCAGTTTTGTTTCTATTCGAGTTCACAGATGGAAGGAGAATACTTCACACAGGTCTGTTATACTTTTCACGATATATCTATATTGCTATGAAGGCAGCTACCAGGATTTTAACGCGTGTCAATATTAGACTTTTCCGTGCAGCATTCGATTCAAGACTCAAATGTATACAAAATAATTTTTACTTAATTTTAATGTCAAGAATTAATGGGAACGTCGTCCCGCTAGTCACGCTCATCATATTTTTTGCAACTTTCTGAATCACAATACCTTCATAATTCACTCTTCTTGGCGCACAGTGTCAGTGGTCGGGCATAGGACAATGTTCCCGCACTGCAGTTCTCTTTTTAGAAAGTATTTTTCCATTCTATGAAAATTGAAAAACAATGGTTTTCATGACTTTATGATATACCGATGAAAACGTACGTCGTTTACATTAACGTTTTCAACGTACACAAAAGCTTCACTAAAAATCGATGTCTTATTTTTTTCTGCCAAATGAATGAGATTTTAGACCTCATTACTTCGTGTAGGTTATCCTTCCTTTTTAGGAAATCTTTTAATAGTAATATATTTTCAGGAACAAATCGTAAAATTTTCTCACCTGTTTAAGCACTGTCAAAGTGATAAGCGTTTTTCACGCCTGCATTTATCGGTGCGATGGTTCAGTGGTTCCGTCTGCAGCTTTTTCTAGATTCAAATCTTACTCTGGGCGATTTGAAATTTACCTGTCTCGTGGATTTGTAAACTGAACCATCAAGCTGGCCGCCAATCCAGCGGGTCATCCTTCCTGGGTCGGCAAATTGGAACCAGTTCATACTGGGGTAAAATTGTGGAAACACAAGGAAGAGGAGTGGCGCCCCTCCCTGCAAAGCCATACGAAAATGGAGCCTTTGGGTCACCCTCGGGAGCGGTCTAACAGTTTGATTTTGAATATTGAAGGAGAAACTCGACAGGCGAGTCATATTGCACTAACCTGTAACACAGGTTGTAATACCCCGTGAAAAAAGCTTGTGTCGGGAATTCGAACGTCAATCATTTACACTTGATTTCCACTTTTATGGGAGTATGAAGATAAAAGCGTATAACTTCAGCATTGATAATTACGATAGGATTGCTAATTTTATTTGACATATGTATGTAACTGAAGTTGTTTTGCTTTCCTCTTTTTATAATTCTAATCGTAGCTGAGCAACATAGACATTGTGTGTTGAGAACACTCATACTTTTAGGTGTACCAACTGCCCACATAAATCTTGCGGCTGACTGACAATGTTTTGTTAGCAGAGAAGGAGGCTGTTTTATTTTCGTAAAGTATGATAAAATGTTAAATTGTAATTGGTTAATTGTACCTAAAAAGAAACCTTTGTGCTGAGAAATTCATACATGTTTTGTTTTATTTGGTGATTTAGGGGATTTCAGAGCTTGTAAAGATGTCATTAATTACGAAAAAGTCAGAAAAAAGTCAGTCGACGTTGTATATTTAGATACCACGTAAGTAATGCACTAACATCTTAATACTTTTTTTGTGCTTTTATTGTATTTAAAAACTACAATCATATTATTCATTTTTTTATTGGTTCTTAATACTTGAATATATTCGAAAGGGAACAAAGAACCTTTGTTGTTTGTTGGAGGATCTGAGAGCTTTAATTGTCATTGCTATTTGTTATTTATTTGATATTTACAAGACCTGTTGCGCCTGTTTTGATCCATAATTGTGCTGTGCTACGGATTGGTTTTTATTTTGTCATGATAGCGCCATAGTCGTTGCACACGGCAGCTATAAATAAATTTATTGTGTTGTCGCTAAAATTTGCCTCATCGTCGTATCTGATATGATTTCATTGGGTAGTCTGTACGACTTTAAAATTGAACATTATCCTAAAAACGTTTCCAGTGAGCACGATTATTTTTATGAATATATTGTGGCTTAAAACCATTTTAAAGCCTGACTTAGCTTCGTGCTCATCTCCTGGAGACAAATGAGTTTGCGTTGTTTGACTCTTTACATAGAATTGTTTATTGTGGTACATTTCATGCAGTTATCTTACCAGTCATTTTTGAAAGGACACATTTATGTCCAAAGTAAACGATATCTTGTGCTAAAATGTAACAGACGTACTAAAACATCAGTCGAACAAGTCATTTACCCCTCTGCGAATTGGAAAGTTGAAGTCAGCGAATGAGTCTTTTTTATGTACCAGGAAATATAAATTGATACTTAAGAATTGGAAAATTGATTATATGATTCAGTTATTAAAATTATGTGACAAATGTGAGGCAAATATACCATTCCTTTACTATTTTTATTTTTCGGTTGTATTAAAGCAACATAGGAGCCGCAGATCGGAGCTGCAAATAGGAGCCGCAGTCATCACGTGTTTATGCCACCTGATGTTTTTAGTGCCACCCGGTTTTTCCCATTGTGCCCTCCAATACTGGCGACAGAGTATCGCTTTACTTCCCGTTGAGAGTGATCCCTCTCCCTGTCGCCCTCTATAGCGGCGATAACTACACCTTTTAGTCGTTATTTACAGTGCAGATACTCCTGTGCTGGTTCTCCACTTCTGATACTCCAGTTCTGATACTCCAGTTCTGACACTCCTTTTCTGATATGTCTATTCTGACGCTCCTGTTCTGATACTCCAGTTCTGATACTCCAGTTCCGATACTCCAGTTCTGACACTCTTTTTTCTGATATGTCTGTTTTGATGCTCCTGTTCTGATACTCCAGTTCTGATACTCCAGTTCTGATACTCCAGGTCTGATACTCCAGTTCTTATACTCCAGTTTTGATACTCCAGTTTTGATACTCCAGTCCTGATACTCCAGTTCTGATACTCCAGTCCTGATAATCCAGTTCTCATACTCCAGTTCTCATACTCCAGTTCTGATACTATAGTTCTGATACTCTAGTTCTGACACTAGATGGTCAGGTATAGAGCTGATGTGTATACAAAAATTGTACTTGAATGTTTGTCATGTGATTAGGATTTAGATCTTTTTAATACAAATAGTGTATAAGTATAAGTATAAGTATAAGTTTTGCAATGACAATTGTCATGCGATAATGTCTAAACAGCAATTATATGTGAAATTCAGTGATTACTGGTATTTGTTCGAGTAAATACCATGTAGTATGGAGTTAATTTGTGACCTCAAAGTCAACGTTTTGCCAGAGAAGTTTGGCTCTTTCGTAATTTATTCTCTTAATGTGTTGGATTATCTCATTACAGAATTCAGGGTACATTTTTAAGCAAAAAAACTGTGCAAAGATTTGTTTACATATGTGGAAACCTTACTCTTTTTATTCAACCTGTCAGAGCTAGTGTAAGAATCTTTTTAATGATTGCTGTTTACTTTCGGAGTATAATATTCCGGCTTTTTCATGGTTTGTTTTCAAAGCTGAATTTGTAAAAAGTTTGTGTTCTTTCTAATGATGACCCGTAAAGCAAGCTGTTTATCAAAGTGGGTTACATTGTTGTATATCTGCAAGCTCTAAAAGTATCAACACAGATTATCTCATACGTTTCAGTAAGTGTCGAGAGTATGACGTCATACCAATCATATTTGCCTGCTCTGCTCGATCAGTTACGTTGGCTATCACGAAAGATGCATCTATCGCAGCTGTTTTTATGATGTTACGTTTCTTCTATTGTATGCGTTTTGAAGTAACGTTTCAGACAGCGTACACTAGTACAAATTGTTTGTTCTCCATTTAAGTTAATATTTGCAACAATATTGAACAGTTGGTTAACAAAGTCTATTTTTTCATTGATTTTACTGAAGAGTTTGGCGTATTGGCTTTAAAGTACATAGAACGGTAAAGTAGTATTTGACATTTCGAGTCCAAAAGTCGAAAGATGGGTAATACGTGTTCTTTTGTTGTAATTTAATTAATTTTGTTGTCATTAAAGGGGTTAAGAATGCATGCTTCTGTTGCTATGTTAAAGCTCTAAATTTTAATGCACTATCGTCCTTGATTTAGATACTGTTTACCATATTACAAGTTTCCAACGCAACAAGAAACCATTGACTTTGCAGTGAAGAAGGCACTGGTACAAGTCCAGAGGGAGCCAAACAGTCTGATCTTGTGCGGAACATACACTATTGGAAAGGAAAGAGTTTTCTATGGTACTTCTTATTTTTCTTTCTTTGTCCGTTTAATTTCTTTTTCCCATACATGGGGTTTGACGGTGCCCATATACATGGGACTTGTTACTGGAGCATAGAGCACTTTAAGACC
>JAAAKL020011719.1:0-13482 GCA_010016065.2 Carybdea cf. marsupialis auct. non (Linnaeus, 1758) | reverse complement strand
GGGTACAAACCTACTACATCAAGTGAACCTATTATTGTATTGTCTGGGAGACTATCTAGGCCTTGTAACTTAATGAGAAAGTCATTAGTATCTTGGATGTACGATCTGACTCTTTGCGATAAAGGTTGAAGGTGCGAGTCTACAAATTTGGATATATTTTCGGTGTAAAAGCTGGAGTTGGAAATGACTGGACGCCCTGGGACATCATACGTCCGTTTGTGTATTTTGGGTAGTAAGTAAAACCTACCTAGACGTGGATTTTCTACCTTGAAGAAATCTAATGTGTCCTTACTTAACTCTTTCTTAGATGCGATAGCTTTAAGTGTTGCGGATAACGACTTTTCTAGTTCCTGAGTAGCATCCTCGTCTAACTTGACATAAGTGCTGGGATCGTCGAGATGTTTCTTGGCCTCAGCTAGGTAATCTTCTTTTCCCCACACTACAACAGCAGAGCCCTTATCAGCCTCCTTGATGACGAGGTCTGGATTGTTTCTTAGCTCCTGGAGTGCTGATGATTCCTCTTTACTTATGTTGCTAAAGTTAAATCTATCTACTTCGATGTTCATAATATCTTCCTCTATCTTGTTAAGATATAATTCTATAGCTACATCATTACGCTTGGGGTTGAACTTAGATTTAGGTTTGAACTTGTCTGGCTTGTATACCTCGTTGTTATTCCTAAAATGCCATTTGAGCCTTAATCGACGACCGAAGGTTTCTAATTCTGTTTTAAGACATGCCTTATCTATTTCCTTAGGTGTTACGACAAACTTTAGACCCTTAGATAATAACGATATCTGAGGAGGGGTAAGAGTACTGTTACTTAAGTTAAATACATTTGATGATACGAATTTCCCCCTAACTCTAGAACTTAACGCTACCCCATCAACTATAGTACAATCCATACTAGTATTATTACACTCTACATTAGTAAGATAAGAATATATGGTTATATATATATAGATATATATATAACCATAATATAGTAGGAAAATCTGAAAAATGTAAACTACGTGTTTCAGGAAAGAATTTGTATTGGGCGTGTTCTCTCGGTACTTGGCATGTAAGCACATTATCCAATTTACTACGCAGTATCAAACACTCGATGATATTTTTAAAATGATGTACTCAACGGGAGAATTCAGAAACACAAGAAACGGGACACCACACACCATTTTCAGTACGACCTTAGGTTAGAAACAAACTGTCGTTTCGTTGGATATCTCAAAACAATCTCAAAGCTGATAATACTTTTTTATCAAATCGTTGCTCTTTTGTGGTGAAAAGCCTTACAGAGGCCTGGTAATAAAATGAATTGTGGGAGGTTAAAACAAACACAGTGGTTAGGGAGTGTTAGTTGCGTTTAGTACAGGATTCACTTTTTGATAAGAAGAAGGAACTGGTAGGGAGAAGGACCAGTAGTACGAAATTCGAGGACGTCGGGTGACATAGGGTAATTTGTAAAGGTGTTATGATGTCTTAGGCTAGAGGACCTCATTCTTATAAGTGATCCATTTAGAATCAAGTCACAGATCATTGACAGAAATGTAAACTATCAAAAAGCGCGGCCAAGATAGCCAGTGTATTCAAATCCCTATATTCATAGTTCATTTTGTTTTTGTGCAGCGCCTGATGCCACCGCGTGACCACCTCCCAATGTAAAAAGGATAAAACTATGATGTATCATTAAGTACAAAGATGCAAATTTTTCAATGCTTTGCCTTAATCAAAATAACTTCCCATCCAGGCCTCCATATATAGATTCATTTCTTAAGTCAACAAAACCTGTCTTGGTTAAAGCACCAGCCCCAACCTAACCTCTATTTCAATTTTCAGGGAGATATTCTGGCATACATGTCCCTCTGACATTAGGTATCAGTTAGAATGTCGAAATGATTGTTAACAAATCCGTCATGCAGCCGATTAATTATTGCTGGTACAGTTCAGATAAAATATCAACAGTAGTGTTGCACTGCAAAGTTTATGCCTTGTAATCAATCAGTTGTCTATCTCGTTACTTCAAAGAGCTTGTCAACGAAGCACCAGCGTAAGTTACACTATCATTTAGCTTGATTTTGCCATCAAAAGCAATTTTGTTTGAATGTTATCAACCCTCTAGCAATCCCCATGACACTTTGACTTTGAGCTTTTACAAAAGGTTAGAGTCATCATTCCCCGAATACTAACTGTCTCGTGTGCATGTATGTCAGCTTCTGCAGATTCTTGTCGATAGGCAGGGAATGCGACAGCATTTCACAGACTGCGCCATATCCAGTTAAACACATTCTCTCTACGAAACAAAGAGACATTGTCAGCAGCATTTTACTCTCCTATGCTACCATTTCTACTCGTTGTTGATCGGTTCGTTTATAATGTATTTGAGGACATCCTGGGAATCAAGATATATTCTGTTGGCAGTTCCACAGTGCGTCACGTCTAACTTGGTATGCAAACTCTGCATCGATGGTGAACACTAAACATTACGAATTGGCACACGTAGATAGGATGTGCTGTCGTAGCCCCATTTCCCCACCAAATATCTCTCATATCAAATCTGTGGAATCTATTGAAGGGGAAAGTAATGTTTAGTTGCTTCATAATAGTAAAATCTGGTTTTTGGAAAACTGATGTGCAAATGATTTGAATATGCTTCATGCCTTAAAATTCTTTATCGTTAGGGAAAAGTAAGGAATGTGGTGGTGGGTAAATAATTCACCGGAAAAGTTAGTAAATAATAGTGTTTACTTACGCAGAACTCAAGACGTCAAAGCAAACAACCTTCTTTAACTTCCATTTGATTCAAAAGTTGTACATATATGTCAAAAGTAAACAAGCACACATATGTTGCGTACCTCCGATACGGGTGCATGTTACTCCATCACCTTCTAAGCCCATCCCTTCTCCACAGAGGCACTGATGTCCCCTGTTAGGTATTGGGATGCAGAAACTACAAGATCTATAACGTCCTTCGCAAGGGTGCAACTCTGTAATAAAAGAATAACGTTGCTGTACTTAATGAAGGGAACAAGAGTTAATTTTATCGCTGAGTAAGAAAGGATTTCTTCGTTGGCCATAATCAAGGGACCATTATTCCGGTTTGTCTTTCAGATAACTTTAAAAAGACTCTTCACTCTGCATCGTGTAGAGATAAACACATTTTCATTTCCGTCGGATGGGTTGTACATACGTTAACAATTATCAGCCTTGACCCTCTCTGACCCTCTCTGACCCTCTCTAACGCTCTCTACCCTCTCTCAATATGACTAAAAATTACATGAATGGAACAAGTAGCAGCAAGCTTCCTCAGCTTCTTGCACTACAATTTATATCATAGGTCTTTTAGGTCAACAGAATATGAAGAACATGATCCACTTCTAAAGCTTCTTATTCATGTTCATATAAAACTGAAACCCTTTAAACCATAAGTCCAACGTTATCACAAGGAAAGCCCTCAATGGCCGACTGTACCAACAACTCAGGAAGTACTTTGCAACACCTTGGAGACTATGCAAAGAGAATACAAAGGCCTCCAAACAACAAAATTCCTAAAACTTATGCAACATAAATTTGCAAATTGATAGCACAGCATACTTAACAAATTTCATAGTGAGGTAGGGTTATGAAACGAATATCAGTACATGTTAATTACAAAAAGCATCCTTATGCGCTGCATCTGTGTTGCTACATGGTGAGTTTATATTTTACACACATCATTTATCTTTGAATCCCGGTGGTGACTTTTCACTTTTCTCCAGTATCCCTTCAAACTTTATATTTGCAACTCTCTTCTCTATCGCACTTTCTACTTTCAATGGGCTGTGGTCAGCATGGCAGGCCGGATTGAAGTCTCTGGCATGATCTAGTCAAAAAACACGGAGAGGCTAGTCTCCAAAATTGAGTAGAGCTGGATTCAGTGTCAACCGGTGGAGCCTCAGGAGCTAATGTGGTGACTAGAGAAAAGTAAACTACGTTATCACCGGGTCACCGTAGCTCAGTTGGTAGAGCAGTACGCCTCGAATGCGTGGGTTCCGGGTCCGAATCTCGGTGGTGACATTATCACTTTTCCCTAGTATCTATTCAAACTTGACATCTTTAAAATGTAATCATATGTATTTATACAGTACATACCTTTAGACATAGCATTCATATAAAGACGCTTCAATTTCGTCCAGTGGGTTGAAAATATGGGCAGCTTCCATACTTGAAGAACAGATTGGTCATGTTCATTACGAGCTCTTAGTATTGGGAGGTGACTCTACCCAGTGTGACAATTCGTATATTAATACAAGAATTTAAAATATGCTACATTAGTTAGAAGCAATATTAAATTATATCAAACTATACACTTACTAGGCTGCTGCGTTAAGGGAGACGAACATTTTTTGCCACACGATGTGCTACAACATTTTTCTTTCCCAGGGCAATCTTGGTCACCATGACAAGAATTTTTAAAATTGTCTCCACATTTTGAGGTCGAAGGAGGTTGACAATAACCTGGCCGAATCGCTATGGAGAGAGAATAAAATCAATCAATCTGAAGAAATAAAAGTGTTTTCCAATAATATATTGAATTCGTTATAATGCAGTCTGCTATTTGATAGAAACGTGGATTGTTTAATCCTAGGATAGCATTAGGGGCCGTTCAGACAACTGAGTAGTAGACCGGTTGTAATTCAACGAAAGTTACAAAGAAAGAAAAGTTTACAGAAGTCATAGTTCCACATATTCCGAAAAACAGCACTTGAAGCAGTTGCTTCAACTATATCGCAGCCATAGCAGTGTCAATCTACACCAAAAAAAAAAAGCAAAACCATTCCATCCAACCGAGGAAAGGATGCAACGTGATGCATGGATACGATCATTGATCGAAGCATTGTTTTTCCAGTGAGAGTATGTGTTTAATTACTTATTCAAATGCTGTTCGAAAGACCTTTCTTGTACAAAAGGGGAATAAATATTAAGATTAATGAATTAAATTATTATATGAAACTTTGGGGAGGACACTGATGTAAGCACTGTCATCATTAATCAGTTACCTCGCATGTTTTTATTCCTAAATCTTAATCGATTTATCCAAAACAAAGAAATATACTACCGAGATTCAAACTTAAAGTTCACACCATGCTGACGTGCTGTATTACTATTTCAGCTATGGTAACCCGAAGAAAACATCTCCTATCTCTCTGGTTGCTACAACACCTCCCACTCTCATGTAGTACGTTATCCACCCATTTCTGCTATGTTTTACGGCATCGTAATGGAAATGTCTGCGTCTCACATACTCGTCACAGAGGCCATTGTAAGATTTTTAAAACGCGGTGGAGTAGCTGCAAGAGTCTAGGAATTTCCCCTGTTCATAACAGTATCCTCACTGGCCCCCATCTGAACTAAGTATAAGCAACGCTCATGGATGTCATGATCTGCCCCCAAAGCAAAGTCTTGCCACTTATATCTCTCCTCATATGAAGGCCCAATTACATAGATGAATATATGATATATGAAAAATACTCAGTTTTCATGTTGCCTTATTAGAAAGAACGTCAATGGCCAAAATTGAGATTGTTTCTCTTTCCCAAAACCTAAATATTAGCTTTCAAAGTTTTACACCTCTCTAACAAAACCTTGTTACTCGATGCTGGATCCTAATTTGGGAAGCAGCCTATTCCAAGGTTACCTTCTGATATCTGTAGTCAAATATTACTATTTCCAAAGTTTTGATTTGTGACGTCATCACTTTCCCTCGGCATTAAACTAACTATAACTACTAATAAAAATTTGAGAACCTGGATAACAACTTCCTAGAAAAGGACACCGCGTTCTCCTGCGTCACACTATTTCAGGAAATTGATCTAATAAACTGTTCCTATTTATATGATCAAATAAATAAAGAAATAAATCATTAATTATTTGACAATATTAAGGCCAATGTTTTAGATTTTCTATTTCTACAGTACATTTGACTTTTGTATTTTGCCATCTATTCAAGATACTTAATTTACACTTCATTGCCAATCTTGCTATGAGAAAATAAAAGCATCATGGTAATGACTACCAGAACGGCTGGAAACCCAAAATTGTTTTGGATCTTTTCTCATTGAGTAACTACTGCCATACAAAAGTTGAGCTGAAACGCTTAAAGGATCCATTTGGAACGTTGTGGATACACACGCAAATGAAAGAACGACTTTGTATACATATTTATGATCTACAGTTTGAGCCTTTAGAAAATATCTACTTCTTTCAAAACTATTGTCAAGACGTCCCCAGCTGCTAAGCGGAGAGGTTTAGAAAGCAAATGATTCCAGAAAGGGACACCGTTTTCATGTGACAACTGTCTTTCGTGTTTTGTTTTTAATGCTTGAAATTCTGCATCGAGTAATGAAAAGTAGTTGTTGCTTCCCAGTGCTCAAGCAGACGTACGAGAAACTCTTCCTTAGTATTAAACTCTACTTACTTTGAACACACTCGCGGACTCCAAGGTGAAGGTAGGGTTGCCTGGAATTAACACACGGGCTCTCTTTTTCAATCCTGTGAACGCAGCTTGCCCAGTCTTTGCATTTGCACCGCTTTCCTTTCACTAAGGAAACAGAGTCGTTGCAGATGTAGCACTTACTGCTTAGTTTAGTAGATCTATATCCAGAAGGACATGGTGGTATCCTCAATAACTTTAATGTGCTAATGTAGCATTGACTACCACAAGCAATATGTCCGTATTTGTAGATATAAACTTTCTTGTAACCTGGAGAGAGAGTGACATTGGAACATTTAAATGGGTGTAAATGATAAAACGGCTTTTATGGCCCCTTTACAAGGACACAGGTATACTATTGTGATGTACATAGTTTCCTCGGATAAGCACCCGAGTAACTAATTGAGAAATTTGATCCTTTAAGGGAACGCTTATTTGCCGACGTTCCTATCGAAGGTGGCTCCTTTTCAGAAGTTTAATTGGGCACCTATTAATGGAGACGTAATCAAAGTATATTTTTATTGAAGGAAATACAGTCTTAAAAACTGCCAAGGAACGTAGCCAACTTAGTGATTGATAGTATTGATTATGTCAAGTTTTCTTAATGTTACGAAAAGTCAATGGTTGCTTCAATTTATGAACCAGAAGGTATCATACCCCTGGTCGAAACGATTCTATCAAAGAAAGGATGTTTAGACTTTACAGTTTTAAATGGAGGAGTGAAAGGTTTAGTGACAAATTTAGCAAAGATAATTAACGGAACTTAGTTCCATTGAAACTGCAGTCGTTAATCGAGTAAATTACAAATTAGCTCTCAATTCCGAATTGATTGTGTATCGTTTTGTGTTTCGGAGTTTTCATTGCACCATGAGAGAGCAAACACTAGGAAAAAAGCATAGCATCCAGCAATATGATTGCTTAATTTACTTTGATGGGTTGACTTTCTGGAACCGTGTGTCGCTATTACCAATACAAAAAATTATTAAAAGAATTAAAATTCACTTTTATGACATTTCCTGTGGTTTTTATTTTCGGGATAAAAACAGTCTTAAGCTTTTATGACCCGTAAATTTAATTTCTTTTTATCACCAATTAGCGTTTGAAAATTATGCCAGGCTACAAGCTTTTTAGCAATCCTTTAAAAAACTTTATAGCTTGTTAGGGCAGTTGCTACGTGATACATGTCTTTCCTTCCTCCCCGCCCCCTTCCCCTCTAAAGCTGACTTAGTTAAACACAGTCTGATAGGGTACCTTCTCCTGTCACAAAGACAAAGAACGAGTATAGTAACTGTAACGGGATTTCTTACCATTTTTCGGTATTTCTGGATAGATGTGAATGTCTCCTGGTTGTCCTTGATTTCCTTTAACCAGTGTTACTCCATTACCAAATCTCTTATGCACTTTGTATATGACACCATTCGTCCAATCGGTCCAGTACAAATAGTCTTTGTAAAATGTCAGTCCAAAAGGATATTTTAGATCACTCGAGTCCTTAAGGATTAGCGTAGTTTGTTTTGTTTGGAAATCATAGGAAAACATTTTCTCGAGGAGCGCATCTGCATAGTAGAGTTTTTCTTCCACCCGATCAATTGTTAACCCGTTTGGACGCTTAACAATTGTCAAACTTGAACTTCCGGTAATAAGAACCCTGTTTGTTCCATTCAAATACATTTGCTCGATTTTTGGCACCTTTCCCCAATCGGTTACTAAAAGTAAGCTAAAATGAGGAAGGAAAAATAAAGGATGCGTCCTCATAAATATATATGGAAAGCAAAGTAGACATCAACTAACAGTTAAAGTTCAAAAAAAACTTTAACCTTTATCAGAGAAACGTTTTTTGATTGTATGGAGAAAAAGGGGGAAATGAACATATGTGTATAGCTCTAACGCTGTAGCATATTCTTAAAGTAGACGTCTGATTTGGTCTTATTCCCCTTTTTATTTCACATGCCCGTTCTACGATATATTGCTACATAGCTGTGGAATGCTTTTCTTGTGATGAAAGATGCACTTCACACTTCAAGGCTGTTCCAGTGTGCTTTGCTTGCTGTTAGTGTCATGGGATTTGCTTAGATTCATTGAGGTTGTGTTAAAACTTGGTTTGCAAAACCTGTGCCTACAATCCTGAACTGATTGAAGTTACGCTTTTGCTAAATTTCTATAAAAATAGAAAAAACCACGCAAGACACTTGCTACATGAAAGTGGTGTCCATTCATATCAATAGATTCATATCTATTATCTGTTTCTAGATTTCGTCGCTTAGAAGAAAGGAGGTCTGATATGCAAGTATAAGTATATTTCTCTACAATGCTCTTTTTCAAACCTAACATTATTTTGAAACTGGAGAACTTGCAACTTAGTAGAGACAACTTGTATTTTTTTAAAGTCCAAAATTGTAGGTTCAGTTATTTTTATACTCAATTTGATACAGATAAATGATTATTAGTTTCGACTAGTATGAGCCACCGTTGATCATCATAAATTGTGGCTGGGACCCTATTACCACTAAGTAGACCTCTGTTGTTATAACTAGCGCTTCTTTTAGGCTAACTTGATGTGCATTTGGCTTCCTTTACAAAGATCAGCCGTTGGATTTAATTATCATGAGTTGCACTTAAATTCAGTGAACAAGAACAATACTTTCATTTAGTAAAAAATAAGCTGCACTAAGTCCCTTTTGCAATGAACCAGAGATGGGTTTGGTACCATAAGGGAATTCTTGGCTATTTTTCCATTTGTTAAAGTTAAATTCAGTTACAGAAAACTGTATGTGTGTTTTGTTGTTATTTGCCATACTTCCATTTAGTTCCGACAAGCTTCACTACGTATCAGCTATTATCAGTTACTCTCGTATCCTTTTACTCAGAGCATTAAGTACATCCAATTCTAAGGATATGAAATGGGATCCATTTGCATATAGCCAGTCCCCCCTCCTCCCCCTCAACCTGCGCTAGGTTTCAAGGACGTGATTACGAACCACTTGCTTTTCAAGGCAGTGGGCAAATGGGCACAGATACTCCAAAATGCCTGCGTATAAAACACATTACGGCTCAGAAAACGTGGTTCTTGAATATATCTGGGCCTTGTACCTCATGATTATCTGGGTCATCTTATATCAGGTTGATTACAGTCATGTGACTACCTTTAATTAGCTTGCGCTATGAATCATGATTTACTTTTTATCAATGAAAACTGCCTGATCAAATAACGGATTGGTTTGCAAAGGCTGTAATGTGAGTAATAACTAAAAAATAAGGCGGGTAAATTGAATCAAGTGCAGAAATCATAAAAAATGATAAAATGTTAATCGAGAAAGCAGTATATTGGAGTAACTTTTTTATTGCTTACCCCTTCTCAGAATATACTTCTACATCTCTTGGTTTGTCTAATCCCGTCTCTATTATGTTAAGTGTTATCTGCCGATCTAGGCTGAATGCATCTACTTTTTTCCTAAGAAAATCCGTCCAGAACAGAAGTTGACCATAGGGCTCGAACGCCATTCCGTCTGAATAGACGTTGCTTTTTAGTGTTTTATACGTCTTTCCAAAGGCATGCATTTGAAGTATCTGGGATATGAAAAACAAGTATGATCAAAGTTAGCACGTAAAGTTAGATTCGTCGAACAGCAACAATAGTCTGTAATTCATTAGAAATTTGGGTAAAATAAATGAAGCCCATTATTCATTTCATTTTGCAGGACTATTTGACACTGCCTGCAAACTTTACCGACGGCCAGGAACAACTCAATAATGACTCATCGGGCCTTTCTATGATCATTTTAAAGCTTGCAATCGATACCTTCCTTACCGAAAAACTGTACGTGAGTAAAATTGAGTTTGGCAGCTGGAGAAATTGTGTGCAGTTGGGGCTCAAGGGGAAGTATTTTAAAGCTATAGGATGTGTATACCTTCAGAGACAAGTAATGATGAAAATTATTTGAAATAAAAAGTTAACGATAAGCGCCAAGATAATAATAATACAATGACAGTTATTGTGAAATGATTAAAAATTCGACCGTTGCCCTGCGTTTCTTTCGGGGATATGCTTCTTCATTTAGTAACATTATTGTAATCTTCACCGTTTTGGAAACCTATTTGAGGTTATTTTTATGTACTCTCGAAGACCCAAACGTTAAAGGAGAACAAGGCCTTGCAATTTTGGTCGAGTGAGGATTGAAAGCACGCAATTTGATAAGTACGGTAAAGCGCCTTAGATATGGTGACATATCACATGCCTCAATCACAAATGTTGCCTTGAGGAACGAATAACTTTTTGGAACTTACTTCGCAATTTAACTTGAATCGGTAGTTCATTCGTCTAATGAGATCACATTAATAGCGCTACGAAATATCAAAAATTTATTGTCTGGCCCGTACCCAAAGAAGGGCGCACTGCCATGTCCCCTCTGAACAAAAATCTTGTCCCCTGCGTTTTAAATGTTACATCAAGCCTTTTATTAAGGCATCAGTCACCATTACCCTTTAAAAGAAAACTAGACGTTTAGGCTAGCTCTGCCTTCCACCTGGCCGTTCTGGAATCAGCCACTATAAAAGGAAGAAAACCGTTGCTCTTTAGATTGGAAGAACCTGTATTTTCGTTGGGACTTTACCGTTAACTATTCAGTTCTACCTTTACTGATTGTTCAAAGCAACACAAATCAGGCGGCCAAATTCTTATAAAATTTCTAAAATCACACCTGGATATAATTTTATTACTGAAGATATTGTACTTTGAAAAGTGTGAGACGAAAGCATCTTTTAGGTACAAAAAAGTTTCGCTATTTTGTGCTGTTGTAATGTTCTGTACCAAAAACAAACTTGTGAGTAAAGTTTTTGCTATGAAGAGCTGAATATGTGTTTAACGGCATTATTTCATGATTTAGCGCCTGCGCACGGAATCTTATTTCTTATATCAGTTCTTCTTTCCCCTTTAAGATTTTGCTCTGGTTGTGGTCCCACTTCATCTGGAGTATAAACTTTGTTATTCTACTCGATAACTTTGCCTTCATCACAGATGGAGCGTCCACAAAAATCTCCAACTCCCAAACTAAGCTTTGTAATGTCGTTGCAATACTACAGTTAAAAGTTCATGATTATTACTTGATATGAAAATTTCATGTGAAAGACATTATAGGAATCAAAGGATTGATCATAATTTTTGTCCATAGGCCTTTTGTTTACGGCTTCAAAACAACTGATAATCCGGCCCGTAGCCAGCTCTGAAAATCTAGGGAGGCTGATCTAAAATTTGGATGGGCTTGATCGGCAGTCAAGACCTTCGAAAGCTTTAATTCATAGGAGCGTCTAGAGAGCTTTTGGAAGAATCTGGAAACCTAATGTCTTGTTATGAAAGCCCTATTTTCGCTCAAACACTTTGCAGGAAAAGGTAAAACCAAAGTCTTTCAAAGTTCTTTGAAAGACTTTGGTAAATCAAACCATAAGCGTTTCTTTAATTGAGTAATATTGACAACCCAGTATAACTACAAGTATATCCAACTGAATTTGAGTAAAAACTTAGTGCTTGTAGACAATTAGGCATAAGTATTTTATGTTGAAATTTAAAGATTGCAAAGTATTAAAGTAATGTCAGTAATTTCCTAGTTGACAATAGCATCTGTTACTGTTCGGCCTTGTCTAAATACTGTAAATGACAGAGTTGGCGCCCCCTGCTAAATAACCACCCCTGTAGAACATTTGTCAAGGGAAAGTTTCTGCAACAAACACTCTTTGCGTAAATAAGTACCCCCTCCTAGACAAACGGGGGTAATTAAAATGCGAAATACAAATTCCATGTGATTCAAAGATAGGAGACAAATTTGATAAGATATTGCAAATTTTATGTGATAACTGTTTAGAATTTTGGATTATCTATTTTTGTGTGTATTATTCATGTGTGATACCCATAGAATGGTAGGAGGAAAATTAGTAAGTGCCCCTGCTGAATTAAGCGCCCCTACCGAGAAGTCCCCTGTAGAAAATTATTTCCAAATATGTGTTCCGGGCACTAATTTTGTCATTTACGGTATGCTTACACTATGAGGCGTCGCGATTTCCTTTTAAATTCAGCTATGAATTCATCCACGGTTATATCTGAAGTATCCTGGTTTTGGAAGGCTAGCAGAACCAAATCACACTTTCTATCGTGGCTCATACACTTTCTGTAGGGCGTTAGCATCCTCGTGACAGTGGAAAAAGAAGCCTCTCATGTGGCAGTGGAAGTAGAACTCACGCTTTATTCTATTACTCAATAATAAAATTTATGACCATTACCGTTTTCAGTACTTTGAGAAATTGCTGACTATAATGCTTGACCTTATGTGGCATTACGTGAGGGACTGCTATCATCGCTCCTAGTATGAGTTAAGCCTTATGCCTGTTTCCGACCAGGCGAATTTTGCGAACGAAGCGAGTTTTTTAGAGGGTAAACATGCGCAGATTGGCTTTTACTGGACTTGATCGTAAATTACCTTGCCCTCTGCCTGTAACCCGCAACGAAAAATTTAGTACAAAAAAATTCATATTTCGCGCAAAAAACTTGCGTTAGCCTCATTATTTATTTCACTTTTGAAATGGTTTGACAATGTCTCTTTGCTAAAAATTTACCTAGCTCGAGTCAAGACTGATCAATGATATGGTGGTTAGGTATGACTTTTTAAAAGCTTAACCATCTTTAGAGAGTTAGTTTTCTAGGTGATGATAGCATTTTTCTGTCGAACTGATTTTTTGGGGGGGGCTGACGACAACTTTTAAGCGGCTTAGCCCCTGATAGCCCCCCCGTGGCTACTGGCCCGCTGATAATTTCTATACCTTTCGTTTAGAATAAAAAATACAACGTCATACATTGATATTTTCACCCTTTTACGTTTTGAAGTACCTTTCACTAGTTTAGATATCCAAAAATCTAAGAATTTTGTCGTAGAAACGGACCAGTAGTAGTAGTAGTAGTAGTAGTAGTAGTAGTAGTATTAGTAGTAGTATTAGTAGTAGTAGTAGTAGTATTAGTAGTAGTAGTA
>JAAAKL020011718.1:0-13482 GCA_010016065.2 Carybdea cf. marsupialis auct. non (Linnaeus, 1758) | reverse complement strand
ACTGCCACTATCAAATAAGATTCTTACATTGCATTTACGATCCTGATTATCATTACAAGCAATAGCCCTAGCTGTTTGCAACAGGACCTGTGGCTTAAATTCTGACTCGTTACTTGTATTCGTAGTGACAGTCTCCTTCTCTTCGATTTGTTTATCCGTTGTTTGTTCTACAGTTCCTTTGCTGTTTGTCTCGATCGGTTTCTGTCCTTTTCCTTTCGTACAAATCGACTGATGATGACGACCTGAGCAATTTCGACAGTTCCTTGTTGACCTGCAGAATTTAGCTTGATGCGAGACTTTAAGGCAGACGAAGCACCGACGATCCTTTACTAGAATTGCTTTGCGAGCTGCTGGATCGACCACATTTTTGCATTCGCTAGAGAAGTGATTTTCTTGGCAGAAGTAGCATTTGATTTGACTTTCCTTGTTGTTCGTAGCGAATGTGTATGTTGTTCCTGCACTACGTTTTGTTCCTTGCTCCGACGCATTCATTTTTGCAATCCCCTTACTTAGTTGAATTGTAGCTTCTTGAGCCTCGATCTCCCGTCTAACTGTCTCCAAAATTTTGTTGATGCACCAAACATCATCTGTCGCCTCTCGTGCAATTTGCGTTGCTATATCTTTTGGCATCCTTGACATTATGAGTGGCACAAGCAGGCTTCCGTACTTGTCTGATGTTACGCCTAACGATTCTAACCCTCTGATATTTACGTTTATGCCGTCGTATGCCTTTCGCAACTCTCCTATATTCCCATTTGTGCAGTTTGGTACATTGAGAAGAGCTTCCATGTGAGCATTAATAATTTGTTGCTTCTTCCCATATTGAGATTTCAAAATGTCTATAGCTGCATGATAATTGTCCTCTGTCAACGAAAGTCCCTGAATCGATCGATATGCCTTTCCTTCAAGCAGGCTACTGAGATAATTAAATTTATCGATGGTACTTAATGATTCATTAGCATGTACGGCACTATCGAAACTTTCCCAGAACGAGTTAAACTTTGTTATGTCACCGTTGAACCTAGGTAAGTTTATTTTTGGCAACTTAGCCTTTACGTTACCACTACTCGAGTTCGATGTGTATGAACTGTCCAAATTCCTTGACGTTGAATTCCCATTACGCCTCAAATAAATATCGATCCTTGCAAGATTTTCGTTCATCTTCAAGTCGATGTCCGTCGCTTCGGTAATTTCCTTCTCTATATCATCAACGTCTGTTAAGCCTAAAATCTTATCGTTAAGATCGTCTAAAAGTTTCCTTTTGTCTACAATAGTGTCTCTAATTGCTTTAATTCTTGCTTCGTTGTCCGAATCCGATGAATGTATCAAACCGTTGAGTTCTTGTTCTATCTTAGTTACTGCTCCTCTGCTCCCGCCCCTGAGGGCCTTTAACCTCGCCAAAGATCCGTTTGATTCTGTAGCCATATGTACACCGTCTCACGTTGAGCGCCAAATGTTGTGTATTCGTGAGATCGAAGACAGAGTACTACACCATGAGGTTAGATTCCTTTAAATATTATATTAAACAGATAACAAAGATAGATATATACAATAATTGATTAACAACTCCAATAGATGACCATAACTTGACTCTCCATACACGTAACTAACTCTGAACAGGAAGTCACAATAATATAAAAGGTATACAAAGGGACTGGATACTAAACTAATTAACATAATTACATAACAGACTATTGTACTTCATAACAATAGTTTAAAAACTATTTTCTAAGCATATTTGCGGGAAAATCAGAATGTTTCAAAACGGTATGTTTGGTCGTTCATGAAATGTTAAGGAAGGTGTCGAACGGCGGATTTTTAATTGAAATTTTGTCTCCAAACCTTGTACATAGTCACCTGGAGTAAAAAAGGACTGCTTTAGATCTGATGTTGGTGCATCCTTTTGCGCTACGGCGTTGCGTCGCGTGTTAAATTTTGGATGACGATGGGCCAATGATGTGGATTTTCATGGCGAAGAGCTTCGAAAAAGTGGTTAAAGCACTTACATTTCCTTGAAAAAGTTAACATAAGTTCCAAGTATCATTTCAATATGTACATACATTCTTGGAAACTCCTTCTTCATGTCACACCCACATATTGTCACATTTTATCATAAACTATCATTTCAGTGTAAGTATATGCCGGGTCAACTGTATATAAGTATATAAAGGTTAAGGCTAAACAAGACCAGGAAGAAAAATTGAGAAATGATTGATGTTGCTAAAGAAATTGATTTAGGATTTATACTAGTCACCCGACGTCATTATAGTTTTTTCCTACAATTTCAATTAGTTGTGGTTGTAGAGGGACACGAGCCTTGCCTCAGACTCTAGCATCTCTTTTAATACCCTGCTTCAATAGTAAGAGAAAGAAATGTGTATATGGCAAATCAATCTCACGGGAGTAAGTGGTAGGTTTACACTACACACACCGGAGGGAAGGAAGCGCTTGAAGACCTGCCAATGCACGATCTCGCCTGAAGTGCATCGCTGTGTATAACATTACTGGGCCAAGAACAATTTAATCAGCCTAGCCCCCTACCCCTCATAACAGCTACGCTTTTATGTACTCAAACTTAAGCAACCCTAAGTACGGATTTTACACGGGCGGAAATCTGGGGAAATTGGAGTTAGGAGACTGCGTCTCTTAATTAGGTCCATTGAATTAATTGTCTAGCTTAGCACACGACTAAATGGGTAGCCATTAAAAAGCGAGCATTTGAACCCCCTGCTTTAACATCCTCAAATTTCCAACTTTTTAATTAACGACAGCATTGCAGTAGCTTTAACTGATATCATGACGAAACAGAGCCCGCAACACAAACGATCAACACCCTTCCACCTTTTTTTGCAATTTTTATTCATGAAAATGGTCATAAAGAGGGCAAAAATAACCTAGGAAATGTCACCAATGCATTGGCACTGAAGCCCTAGTTGCATAATCATGAAGGCGTCACTATTTTTACCACGCGATGGGGAGCAATGAATGCCATCGCTCCTTGACGTCACGTATGTAGCCTGGCCATTTCCGACCTCACTAATTTCTGCTTAATAGATCCTGGGAAGGGAAAGACTGCATGCATAGAACTGATTTGAGAGCCAATTTCCGCCCTGTCTAGATCGATAAAGATCGTAATTAAACCAGATAGGATCGTTGTGACTTCAGTGTTCAGGCTTACGTCAATTAAAATCTAAGTCCCTTTCAAATAGATTTACCTTCTATAGTCTCATTTTACAAGGAGATAATACGAATTGATTACTTCATTCTTCACCAATGTACGAAAGACGGTATACTGATGATACAATATCTGGCCTACCTACCTTTTGTTACCTCAAGTTATGTGCTACAACGTTGAACCATCTCAGCAAGAGGCTCGCAAATCCCGCATAGTTATTTGAAAAGGGGCTTTAGTGAGAAGGATATAATAACCAAAAAGAGGCTCATCAGAACCAAAGTTTCAGTCGTACAATCACTTGCAAATCGAGTTGTTGAAAGCCTTTTATCTTACCTTTCACATACCTTTCACCCAGTTTCTAAACTCTACAATCCGATGTATATAGATGACAGGTGGAGAAATAAACTTTCCGAAAACTCGGGTTTCAACCAATTTTGTTTTCGAATTCACAACTTCAATGAGTGAATGGGTGAGTGAGACTTCAACAGAGAAGCAAATTGATAAATTTGTCAAATGTGTCACTTCCGAAAAGTAATTTTCTATTCGTTAGTAAGGAAATGCCCTACCAATAAGGGAGAGTCCAGGGACCCAAGTTTTGAGATCTAACTGCAACTAAACATCTAGGCCTCTGCATGTATATCCTTCGCATTGAATAACATCTTACATTCGATACCATAACTACGACGATCGCCTTCAATTGAGTTATCTTGACCTTACGCTAATGAAGGATGACAACGACTCAACAGAACACAAGGAATCAGGTCCCAACCTTCTCACCATGACGTATGCATAGGACATCCGGATCATATTAATTTTGTATGAAGGGGAGCTCAAAGTTTTCTAGTTGAATTTTAGATATGAAATGTTCGACAACATTTGAATTTGGTATTCAGGTTTGATTTTATGGGGTTTTTTTTAGCAAAATAAGCCGAACTTAGGATCGTCAGTAGACTTTTTTGCCTTTAATGTTCGTTTTCTCCCAAATTGCAACTCTGCGAAGCTTGGGGAGGGGTGTAATCGTGCCCAGCGTCCCATATACCTACGAATATAGGGTTGGACTTGATGACACACGTACTCACTAGGAAACAACCAACAAATAGCAATTACAGCTTGCTGCAGAGCATTGCATGTTAATCACGCTTCTCAAGTTGCACGCTTGTCAATGTATGCAAACATTTTCAAGCAAATCAACCAAGATGCGCTTATATACTGTGTTGAGTAAAGGACCAATTTGTGTGCTATGTGCAACTGGCAAAAGAGTAGCCCAGGGGGTCATCATCTTTACACCAGTGAACTTCATGATTAAGAGAATTACGAGTTTTAAGGTGTAAACTTTTAAGTTAAAGTATTCACTGATGTTTATTCATAGCTCCCATCCTCCAAAGATGAAAGTTGGGACACCGAAGGCTTGATTGTTACAGTATTCTCGACAGCTAATCCGACAGAATATTATTAGTGATTGTTGGGAACACAGTAATTCACTTATTAGATGATAGGATAACGATGCGTAAAATCAAGTAATCGCAGCAAGGCACGCTATCACAATAACATACTTTGAATAAACCCACCAATAAATGTGTCGCTCCAGCCAGGTCAAACAGTCCAGACACTGCAACTCAACTACAGAATAAATAACAACATCATTCTTCACATGAAATGAAACGGGTATTTTAGCTTATACACAGAGAAAGATGATGATCATCCTGTGAGCATGTAACACGCCACCACGACTGTTAAGATCAAGTTTTCTTCCCAAGAAAAATTCACTTCCAACATGGCCCCAGAGCTGTCACAAGAGCTGAGTGGAAAGCTAGTGCCTTGCTGGTGCCAGTAGCTAGGTGGGACTGCCCTTCTCACCTTTAGTCATTCGTTCTTATACTCGTGTGGGAAATTGTAGCCCCAACATTTTAATGAAGATGGCGATGATGATTGTCATCTTCATCATCATCATTACATGCTGTTTAACACACGTTTTTATGCTTGCATTGATTGGACGGTTTCTTATTACTGACTTCCAAATTGTTTTACTAGCTTTATATCTTTTACTAGTTCCTTGTTCATCTATCTTTCTGTTAGATCATATCCGAACACTTCACTCGTCCTGTGAACACTCCACCAGAGATTATGAAACACATAATCTCTTTCATAATCTCTGCCTGCATCCATTAGAGTTCCACCATTACAAACTACCAATGTTTATATTTCTTGGTGTTAAGTTAGATTTCTCCCCTATTGAACTGGTTGATCTTATACAACAGTTAAATTCCAAAGTGGAGTGAACAAGTTTATGCCTCCATGTGTAAATTTGCTCCATCGCAAGGCTGTTAGATCAAATATGTATTTATATCAGTTATTTACCACATTTCACTTGTCTTTGTCTTATAACCTCCATTTTATACGCTGAGAAAGTGTTGTCATTGAGTCATTGGTGGTCCTGGTGAGATATACAGTTCTTGCTTCCTCCATGACCCCAAATCTCCTTGATGCTTATCGTAATTTTGATGACATGCTCCTCCTAGCAAAAGCACTGCCCATTTTGGATACATTGCTCCAAGTAGAGATACCGTTTCTCTTGTTTCAGGTTTATTATCCCTCTGACTGCTGTGTTTCTTCGTTCCTCCACACTGCTCCTTCCACAGAGTTCTACCAAACAAAGCCTCCTTCTTGTTATCTAGAGTACTCCCATGATGCCTACATGCTCCGGACCGTAGATTACCATATATAAGACTCCTCTACACAGCTTTCTTCTGTTCTATTCTCTCAGCACCAGTTAATGATATCTAATACATCTATAGAGGCTACTTTAATCTAGGAAAGAGACCACACCAATAACAGAAGCATTTGTATCCACCAGGCCAGTTTTTTCCCGAGTCACTCGCATTTAGACATTTATCAAATATTTTCCTTGCTTTCCATTGTGTTGCCTTCTAGTGTTCTCTTACAATTGGAATATCTGTTTCTCAAATGCTATAATTCTCTTCTTCATATTTCACATTTCTGGAACCTTTAGCTTTGGATTTCATTCCAGACCAAGAAACGGGAGTAACTTTACAGTTATTGTACATGGGAATCAGTTCCTCTATAAGTAAGAACAAAATACCTGACATGGTGCATCCTGTAGCAGTTCGAGCAGCTACCTGTCTATGGCGAACTCGTCTGTGATAAACCTCATGATGAATGTATTGTAGTAGGCCGTGTCTCACCGTGTCAAGGCCATCATATCACTCTGCCCAGGCCCCTTCAGACAATAAAGCTGCGTAAGAGGGATCGTTTGGGAACATGTTCTCCTTAACAAGTTCTTGGGAGGATATCATTATTTTCAAAGCTCAGTGTAAACACTCATCTTAAACTCGTCGATTCAAGCTCTTACATTGGTCAAAGGGTGCTTTTATCCAAACAATCAAACCCTGTAATCTGTTCAAACTCAGAGACATTTGCGCGTACGTGTTTGAATAGCTATAACAGCACATTTACATAATGTCTTCACCTGCATTTTGCATTGTGGAAGGCCATCTTCTTGTGCTTTAAATGATTTTGTATTACGAGTGATTCAAATAAAACAACAGTTTTAAATGAGCAACCAGTTACAGCTTCTCCAGTGGGGGTTGTAGGGCTTCTTAAAGTTGGAATAAGCTGCCATCATCTTGCAATTGATTACTTACATTTCTCATTGTAAATCACTTGGCATGCGTGCGGATAAAGCATTATTATTCAACCTTCTTCTACGCCGAATCAAAGGATTGGGCATGTCCTATTTGTTTTCGCTCATGGCGATCCTGTGTTAGACTTTCTGTATCAAATCCGCAAAATGACGTTATTTGATAGATATCAGAATCATATGAATATGCACAACCGCTCTACATTAACGCTCAGACCTACCAAAGATTCGCAAGAATCACCCTACCATTTCTTCATTCCAGTGGTAATCTCTACCTTCAGAGTGCCTGCAAGCCTCATAAATCTTCCTTCTTTTTGCTGTTCTTTGCCTATCTGTCTTGACGTAGAGAAGAAATAGGTTTCAGAACAATGCCCTGTCTTCTGCGGTTAGTTGGAAGGAAAGGGAAATCATCCAATCAAATTTTATTGAAGTCTTAGATACTTAAAATTTTTCCAGGCCAGTGATAATGTAATGCTGAGTAAAAGTTTTTTGTTGAGGGACAGTTCAAGATAGCCCAAAAGGAGATCGTGCATAATACCGTTTCAAACCGAGGACCAACCGCGTATTCAAAACAAATTGGCCCTCAAACAGCAGCATCTATGGCGAATCTACTTCCAATCCCATGGACTTTAAGTCAAGTTGACTTTCAGCACAGTGCATGAACTACAGTCGGGTCTGTGCTAAAGAGGGTGCCTATAATGCAAGAAAAGACCAAGACAGATATCAGCCGTTCATATCTTATCATTTGATGTCAGACGGAATAAACAGCTTAGCCAAGATTAGACAAGATCAGGTTTAAGGTTTAAAGGTAATAGACCTCCCCACCCACTTCCCTCACTTGCTTTGTAAAATTGTTATCAATCTATCTAAAAGGGATTGTAACCATTGTATGTGATGAAATAAAATTTTAGTTACGCTAAAAGTTACATTAAATTCTGAAGTTGGCTTTTCAATGCTGAGCTTTAGGCTTTCATTTTGTTGGAAACAAATCCTACCCATACAGTAAAACTAAGAATTATAAGTTGATATCAGGTACCTGACAACCTTTTCCATAACTGACAGACATAGCCATATAAGTCTACCCATATTTAAGATCTAGAAAAATTGATGATAGTTTTCTAAAAAGTACTGACTTTTTGTCGATTTATATGATACGTATAGACCAAACTCTCAAGCAGTATAAAGTTCTAGACCCTATCTCCCAACTCTACTAGCTTATGTAGCATGTAAGCAGTCGTGGTTTCTGTATTGTCGCGGGTGAATGCCAGCGTTGATCTCAAGGGTTAAAGATGGTTGGGCTGTCTAATGTTTTGGAACATGCAATCACACCCCTTTAAGTCCACGGAAGTTTATGGAACACCTTCAGTAGATACATCTTTTCGTACAGATATGTCAGCAATAAGGCTTAATTTGGAAGCGTGAGGTGCAAGCATCTTTATACCATTATATAACAAGTGTTTTTGTTGGCTCCAATGGCCAAAACATAAAGAGATAGATCCTCTGATTTATGAGTAAAAAAAAGCTTAAGAAAATTAGTCAAAACCCTTTCTTATTTTCATAAGCTGAAAGGCATGCCAAAAACAAAAAACACTCTATTAGCATACCCACGTTCATGAAACCTTCTTTGTCTTGAGATTTTAGGCTATCTATTCCTCATTTGCCCTTCTGGTTTTTTTGTGCAAAAGTGTGGCTTTGTTTTTAATTTCTTACGCAATATACGCCAGTTGCTTTGTAGTTCGGAGCAGATGACTGGATGCAAGTCATTTAGTGATGTTAAACATATCGGTTAGAAGAACATGGATGGTCGTAAATAGATATGAACACTGGTATCCTCAGATCTATCTGCTAAGCAGGGAGTGCCTTTTTAACAACTATTCATTCTAGATTTATGAAACGTCAGAGTTAGGTTCATCAAGATATTTCCCTTGATGTAAATTACAAAGCTAACTGACTTTACCGGTAATGCACTGGTGCTAGGTATTGGTAGTTTAACGCTTGAGGAATATCTCCTTCACTGTTTGCTACTATCAAATATCTCCAACAAAACATGTTAAGTTATACTTGATCTTAAGGTTGAGATCCAAGTAAAAGATAGCCGACAGGCTTTGATAAGAAATTTCTTACAAGAATTTTTAAAATTCATGTTCCCGTATTTTGTTTTCATGCAGGCAGATATTATGAAAGTCATTGTCTCTGTTATAGGTTACAAGGGTGGAGGAAGCCAACTTGTGCCCTAGAAATTATGGTCTTAGTTAAGACAGTTCTTTCTGCCCTAACGGAATCTTGGTGGTACCTTCGTACCAAGTGCAGTAATTTAAGTAGGCTGTAGAACACAAGGTCCATCATATACCTGTATAAGGACGGGGGAGGTAGTTGCCGACCTGTTATCAACAGATCAAGGACCATCGAGAATTGTTCAAATACCTATAAATCAAGAGAAGAAACTTTTCGTATGAAGGTCTGCAAATCTCGACTCTTAAATTGAAACTTTACGGCACAAAACCACGTAAAAACATCTGTCCATGAGCACCTGGTTTGTCAATAACGACTCTGATGTTGCCACAATGGTTTTGTTTATATTTTCTGTACATAACAAGAAAATATGTGATAATTGGCCATTGAATATCCACTCGTCATTCGATATCGAGATTTTGTCTTTGTTCATTCTGTTCCCTATTCGTGATGACGTAAACTTCGCCCTATGACGTACTATACCAATGGTGTGACGTCGTTGACGCAACAGCTTTTCAAGGAACGTCCACCTGCTTGTATTTTGCACTTGATTGATAGTTTCAGACAACAATTAATATCCAAACAAGACATTACAAAGAACAGCATGACTCTTGTTGATGCAAATGCGACTTCGTTAAGATGATAAATCATTATCTCATATCATGTTAACTTTGTACTAGTGCTCGATTTGTGAACAAGCCGAGCCGGTATTTCGTTGTTGATAACAGGAGAAATATGAAGATCCATGAAAAGGAACCAAAGTATCGGACCAGGTTTAATATTTTCCTGTCACAAATTATGCAAAGCTGAAATCATCACATAAGTTGATGGGAAAAACCAAAGCATTGCTAGTATAATAAATAAAAGGCATATCCCTAGCTATTGTAAAGATATGTCTGGGGTGGCACAATTATGAGTGTATCAACCTGAAATACTCATTCCATGAATAAAAGATGTATGATCCATTCGCATCCTTTTCGATGAGTTACTCTGTGCAATATTTATCGAATAATAGTTTCCTTTCTGTGGAAATTCCAAATCAGTCTAATAAGGCAACCAGCCAATTTTGTTTGGGGAGGCGGGAGCGCTCTGAGGTGACTAAGCCACCCCTTGTCAGACATTACGTAGCAGAATTCTCCTACGTAAGGTTGCGAGTTCGCAACAACTTGACTGTAAGAAACGTAGGACTAGGATTCTTTGTTTTGGAAGGAATCTTAATCATTCAGTATATATCAGCGGGAGTCGAACCCAGGATCTCCCGCACGGAAAACGAAGACGTTAACATTGCACTAAGTCGATCCCGAATACTCACCACTAGCAGCAACCTAATTTTCCGTTTCGCTATTAGCTTCATCAGTGTCATTTCATATATACATATAAGTATACTCAAGCAGACACACAAGCAGTCATGAACTACCTAGTATAGAACTCAATAAACATGAAGTGCTTACGACGCTGCCGGGGATCGAACCCCGGATCTCCCACACAGAAAACGAAGACTTGCACTAAATAGTACTGCTGATTTTTCTATCGAGCACTGTAGGAAGGGTATCAATAGTGTATATTGGTATACAGAAAATTCCTTCCTGTAAAAGATTCAACATGCACACGTTTTCTTTTCAACATTGACAAACGCTGTTCGTTGCTTTTTGATTAGAAAATTTGGCTGTCGAATTAGGAGAAGTGGATAGCTAGTTCAAATTGGTTTGACCACGCACATGACCACGCCCTATTGTGCGTAAATGATAAGATTTCCCCACTTTTTTACGCTGACAGCGGCTCCTGCCACTGCCCTCAGAAGCCCAATTATAATTTACAGAAAACAAACGTAACTTGAACTCCTCCTCTTAGTTAAGCTACAGGCTACTACTCGCAGTTGTCCACATGGGCTACCCAGTCATCCACGTTGGACACGTTGGCCTCGTTGGAATCCATTGCTTTAGTACTATGGCAACGGCTTTGTAGCATCAATGAAAACAGTATCTTGTGATTTAAGGGTGATTCACAGGTTGTTCGCCCATTCGCTCGAAAAAATACTTTGGGTCTGCAAACTTTACAAGGAAAGGAACAGAAAAGGTGAGCTTCTTCTATCGGACAGAGAAGCAAGGTTTTACCGTCTATTCAGGATGCTACCAGACAAGTTTGAGTTGCTATTGAGTGGCGTGGCTCCAGGAATAAAGAAGTAAACACGGACACACTGAGGCGATAAGAGTAGTGATTATGTGTTATTTTGCGTTAAATGGTGACAGGTGATGCTTAAACTACTGTTACGGTAGTTACAGACTATGCACTTAAACAGTCATCGAACAAGCGTGTGGCAGGAGCGTATACTGTCAAATGAACTTATGGAGAACGGTTTCTTGCATGTCCACCGACTGATGAAGACTGGACACATTGCAAATGATATTGAAATGCGGTGGAACTTTGGCGACTGAGTTGGTGCTTTGGACAGAAAGAATGTTAACATGCAGACCAAAGCCTTGCTGGCCCCTGCCTTTTCGGTCACACTGCATTGCACTGATGGCCATTGTTAACTCAGATTGCGAGTTCATTCTTTTTGATAACGATAATTCTGGGAGGTTGGGTGATGAGGGTATTTTCAGCCAGCAAATCAGCTCATGCCATCTAAACAAATACCATGAATGTCCGTACTCCAAGCAGATTGAAACATTCTTCCACGTGTTTTCCTTTCGCTTTTGTTAGAGACGAAGCCTTCCAATTGATCAAATACATGATTAAGTTTTTTCAAGACATTCTTTGCAAATGGAAGCGCGTATTTTCAATTAGAGACTTTGAAGGGTCCGCCGAAGAGTTGAAAATGTTCTCGGAATCTATGCATCTACATTTTTAGACGGCTCATAATAGCTGATATGGAGACGTTTACCTTTATTACAAAATCAGCGGTCATTCTGCACAATTTCTGAAATATGGAAGAACCTTTAAAAGCTGGTCTTGTATTGTCCTCTTGGTCAAGACGACCGAAAATCATTTATAGCATCGATGGATTGTGGCCATTATCTAAAGATGTTTCGAATAGTGCGAAACGATCTTAAAGAAGACTTTATTGGTCCTGGATCCGAAGATTGGGAAGGGATCAATTCACAGTAGCCAGAGACCCCTTTCACGAGAGAACTGTATTATTATGAGGCTTTTACTGTATATAAATTATGGTTTGAAATAAACATTGATTTGTTTATTAAACCATTAAACGAGTTCAAGAAATTTCAAGTCATCCACTAAGATCATGAGAACAAGTTGCGTGCTGCAAAATGTTCTAAACTCCAGTGCGAAAAGAGATGGTTGCACACTGAATAGAGACTTGACGGAAATAGTTAACTTATCGTAGCGGCCTAATGTAAAGTAAAATGTTCCAGCGTCAATCCCGGCGCCATATTTGCACAAAAAGGATTGAAGGAAACGATTTTATTACAACCGGCACGATAATCAGTCCTGGTTTACCAAACATCTGTTTAGTTTCGTTGAAATAAGGACAGAAATAAGGCCAGTGTTCAAAATATCCTGCTAGTGCCGTTGAGGATTCTATTGTTGTCAAGACTATCTACGATTTTTACGACGCCTCGTTATGCAATCATGTCATACCAGATTTGGTAAAGCTAAACAGGATATTCATTTGTCTAAATAATAGAATGCGTTGAATAAGGCAAATCTTGGTATGATACTTCTATTATCGTCTGATTTTTATTCACAAATCTCTATAATTGTTCTTTATATCAGCGATAGCTTCACAATACAATAAAAACACCGTAAGATAACACCTGACCTTCGACAACCCATCGTCAAGTATCTCTTCCTTAACAAAGTCGGAATCAAACCATATAGCTTTTAATCCCATGTTTGCAAGTAATCGTTAAGCATATACCAATAGTTTTCTTGTTTTGCGATCTGGAATAGAAATCCGCGGCCTAGACTAAATCGTGTTGTCCAATTGATAGGGAAAAGGCGCTTACGTTTACTGTGTACAGCTTGCATTTCTGTGGAATCTTTCTGATTGAAAAGTTGAATTGCTCCAGCAGTAGACAATGCACCCGAGTTGAATGCCCCAGGCTAGACACCACCATTTGATTACCTGAAGAGAGTTACATGAATGCTTAGGGAAATCTTCAATGTTGGAAGGAATGAGTCATTGGCACCTCAACTTGTACTCTGGCAAAATCTAACAATCAACAAAATCGACAAGAACGTTTTCTTAAGTACTTTGGCGGATGCCCATCGTGGAGGTGTGAGATTATCATGGTCATATTTAGGAGGTTGGAAAAGAAATCAATGACGTGATAGGCGCTAGCAAGACATCTGTTAATGAGCAGCGTACACATGCTGCTCCAGGGGTGTTTTCCTACATGTAGAGGTGGGGGGGCCAAGGTAGCGAAATAGACAAAGTATGGCATAGGTTAATATA
>JAAAKL020011717.1:0-13483 GCA_010016065.2 Carybdea cf. marsupialis auct. non (Linnaeus, 1758) | reverse complement strand
AGCTGCTAACTTTATACAAAAATACAAACAATTGATAACCTAAAAATACACTAGAAACCGATACTGAAACTGTAAGTGGGTAATAAGGGGATACCAATTGGAAACTAAAACTAAACATAACAATAGTAATTAAGTAGGTTAAATGACGTAGGGTGTACAAATAGATAGTTTCGATCCTTAAACATGATAGGGTGGGGTAAAATACGGAATGGAATATACAGAATGCACCCTAATAACATGAAATGATAACTTCAAGTCAGATCCCTTGTTACCTTGGTAATAGCCTCGTCCATGTTAATTTTATTTTCGCAGCAAAATATGATTGTTCATTTGAGGACAGCTGGAAAATGTGGACAAATGGAGGATCACAGGAAGGAGACTTGAAGTGGGAATCTTCTCGTTCTTCACCCAATTATCCAGCTACTGGACCATTAGAGGATCATACAACAGGAAAAGGTAATCCTTGGTGCCGTTTTCATAAAGACGTGATCAAACTAATCATGTCTTATAATCACTGCAATGCTAATAAGGTACAATCATGCTCCTAAATCATACAAAACGTTCGTTCCAATAGCATAGTCATCAAAAACAGAAGTATCTATTTATATGAAATGTGGCATTTTGAAGGACTAGGTAGTGGACTAACAGATACTAGAATGATCTTTGGTCATTAATATCAGACATAGCACTTCTCTTTTTGTTGTCCCTTATCCATCCTATATCATCTTCATCCTTTACTATCACAAAAGACCTTCTGGTCATCACATTTTATGCCTTACTCCAAAATCACTAACTTCCAATAGATTCCATTGTATTCAAACTGGCACTAATGCCTCCCTCCCCTCCCGTATAACTTGAGAAAAGGACATTCAATTTATTACTTTTGAGGCTTTGCAACTATCTCCTCCAGGTAAGACAGATCCATCCATGCAAGCTGTTGCTATCATTTCCCTTCTCATCTATAAAGACCCAGGTCTCTAAAGGCTGATTTTCACGCTACGATTTGTCGGGCCGGTCCAGTCACGTGACAAACCAAAGACTAGTCGTACGTGTAATTAGCCTCCACAGTACGTCCGACGATTTGGGAGCACAGGACGCTGTTTTAAATTTCATCTTGTTTGTAGAAATCGTGTTCTTAAGTAAAAGAAATAAGCAATAACCTAGGTCCTAGTTGCTGTATTCACCTGGATGATGTAATAGCCTTGCATTGGAAAAGAGACCACATCGTCTTTACGGAACTTGTTTGTTTGTTATCAAAAATGTCAACAGTGTGCTAAAATTATAAATCAAAAGCACAGAATTATCCTTTGAAATTGCTACAGCGTGTCCTACAAGATGATTCTATAAGCAATGGAGTTTCTGCTTTGGTAAAATCCATTCTTTGCATTGCGACTTCTAGACGGCCATTTTGAAAGCGTTTGAGGCACTACCACGACGTCAAAAATCAAATTTGGCCCGATTTGTGCTGAGATCAACGACTGATAAACCAGGCGCCTAAAAAATTAAACTTTACGTCATATCAGCTGTGAATCAGCCCCCAAAATGGTAGCATGTAATTCAGCTTTTAGTCTATTGTAAATTTCTGCAATAGCACGTGCAAGAGATATTACATTTTGTATTTCTAGTTTATATTTAAGTTGCAAACAATATGTTTTCATTTATAATACTAAAAAATCACTTTTGGCTGTCATTCATTTCCCACAGGAAAATTTGTGTTTCTTAACTCGGCAAGAGCCGACATGAACGCAAAGGCAAGCCTTGTCTCAAATATCATAATGAAAAATAGCAGAACCTGCCTGCGTTTCTTCTACCACATGCGAGGAGATAAAATGGGAAATCTCGAATTGCTCTTGACGAGGCAAGGCGAAGAAGAGTTATCTGCATGGACTACCGTTGGTGCTCAAGGTGAGGAGTGGAAGCTTGGCATGGTGGATATACCATATGGTCTACCATTTACGGTAGGTTTTGCTTATGAAACATGAGATTTGTTGTGAGTTATGGAAGATTTGTCCATTCTTTTATTCTACACACTTTACCTTTATATAATAAATAGAGGAAGCAGCTGACACAGAAAATATTGTTAAGCATATCATGGTAGTATCGTTGATAAAATATGTCTTGTTTTTCACTCTTTACTGACATAATTTAGATACTAATGGTGCTGCTTTGCAATGCGTCGCACTACACTTAGAAAAGGGCTTGGGTGCTAGCAATTTACACTGGAATTTTGTCGAAGCCTGGAGCATTTTAACACCTGGCACCATTCCAGATTTCATTAATAGCCACCCGGGTTATTAAGTCCTGATACTGTGGAGTATAAGAAAAAGGAATGTCTATTGAATCATGGTGGATCTAGTAACGCTGTGTCTAATTCAACCCCATAGCTGACCTCGTTTGAGCAGGCGGGCTAACTTTGGAATAGAAATCATTGGCGGGTGCTAAGGAAAAAAGAAAAAGAAATATTTAAAGAAAAAATAATATTGCTTTTCCAGGGAGGGGCTATATGACAGGAAATCTTGCAGGAGGGACTAAGCCCTCTTAGCCCCCCCTCAACTACGGGACTGGTATAATTTCAGATAATACAGTGCGTAATATTAATTATACTCCCAATTCAAATTTACATTGGAAATCGCAGCATCTGTGGCTGTGATCTTATAGCCACCTGAATGGTTTTATGACTTAGAAAATGATGAGCTTTGTGTCCAATTCGTCTGGCTATTTAAAGGGCTGTTAAGCTTTGGTCCCAAAGCTGACAATGTAGGAAGTCATAGGTTTATATTTAAGGCTTGTTTTTGTTAATTGTAATGTATGATGTACATCCTTCAACCAATCAGTTTACTTCAACAAATAACTCAGCAGTCATATTTTAAAGCCCTCTCTTATGTCCATGAATTTAGCAGAACATGCATTTTTTCATTCAAAACACAGCGCTCCTATTTAACCTACCACTTATAAGTATCCGAGAATCTATCTATTATCTATCATTTACCTATTATATCATGATAAGCAGAGACATGATATGACTATGAGTTGCAGTTGGACAAATAAGGTTTAGGGATGTTAGGAAATTACTTATGCTGATTTTTCCAAAACAAGGGCCAAAACAAATCTCATTATTACCTAATTCTATTGAACTACGTTTTATGATATATTATCTTAAACACCGTTTTTAATAATAATAATAATAATAATAGTAATAATAATAATTATTATTATTATAACAGAAAATACCAAGTTATAGACCTAGAAGTAGGCTCATTCTCAAGAAACAATTTTCATTTAGTTTGTATAGGAAAAACTGATAACAATAATTTTAAAATATTTCTGCTAGCAAAGCGTCAGTACGCTTCAAGAAAAATACTTACACAGCATGAGAGCGTAAAACATTGTCAACAAGAACGTTTTGTTTGCAAGATAGGAGTGAATCATTATTTTTCAAAGAGATCGCAATCACTCCTAATTTGAATTATCTTCCAGGGGTATCTAGTGGGGCTAATATTAATTCTAAATATAGTTGTGACCTGGTTCTAATGAATTTACCTAAAGGCACAGCTAACTTCTGGAAGAGTTGAATGTGTTAGTGTGTGCATTTTTATATCTTTAAACTAGTAAGATTAAACTTTCAATGCTCAAGAAATGGATGAAAAGTAAACGGTAACCATTAGGTAAGGAAATCATGTACCTGGATATTATTAAAACTGCAAGAAACAGTGAAAGCATTTTAGTACTGAAAGATTTTTGCGTCTGACACTCCTCAGAGTACCAAATCGTCAGAATTGATATAGAGAGGAAATCAATAAAACTTATACCATACTGTCTTTTGAAAGTAGCCAATCAGAGGTCTGACTGCTAGGTTAGTGTTGTTTTGACCACTCAGAGTCTGTGTAATTATATGGTTAACCGAAAAGGCCCAATGAAAAGACAAATTCTGTTTGTCTGCAAAGTAACGTTTTTCGCTGTTTTGTGCAGTTTTATTGTCTTGCACCACCAACAAACTATCTGAATATAATTCTTTGAATTGATTTGAATATTAAGTAGAGGTACAGCTGTCTGTATGATTATGTAGATTACAGAGATTAGGAAAGGAAATGTAAACACTTTGTGTTGCCAATTTTCTCCTGTTTCTAATCCTACTAATAAAAATAATACATATGATCAACGTAAATTTGGAAGCAAATTTTATCTAGGGTATTTCTATACTACATTTAGACACCTGATTATATCTATTTGTAAACACCTGATAACGCAGGGTGCGTTCTTCATGTTTGCATTTCTTGCATGGCAAAATGTTAGCAGATTCGACGATTTCATTTCGAAAACAAGAGGAAATGATAAGCAGAGATTATGAAGCTGGGTTTCACATTCTCTATCATAGGCTTTAGTTTTAGTCGAATCTCCCGGATCCTTTGTCTTCAGTATCATGTATACCATTTACTTCCTTCAATGACGTGTTTCAAATCAATGACATGAAGCTGTGAATTATCTTTTTCTTTAGTACTTAAAACTCCTTTACAATTCTCCGTTTCTAGACTTATTGGGATAGTATTCTCTATTATCACCACGTGTTGAGTTCGGTGTGGATTATGACTTCCTATCGTCCTCCAGCAATGCAATTGATGAGCCTTGTTGGGTATGATACCATTTGGTCCTCTCTGTCTCCATCTGACGTCAGCTTTTCCGAGAGGAATAAGAGAAAAATTGCAGAAGAGATGTGATACAAATTGCATTTGTCGTCCTCGGATTGCTATTGTCAAGTTCCTTTCCTTACTTGTAATTTTCAGACCTGCGTCATACTTTCTCTTTGAGGTTCACCAGTCATCACGAAATGATTGTTAAAGCCATAAATTTACTGATTTGAGTCATTTGAATTCATTCTTGACTGGATAAGTACTAGGTTTACATTCAAAGCTTTGTCCGTTTATCTTTCAGTTGAAATTTGTTGGCACTATCGGAGAGCAAAGCTTATCTGACATTGCAATAGATGATGTATTTCTTGACGATGGACCATGTGATAAGAAGTTGCTTGGTAAGAATTATCAATAACTTTGGAATGTAAATATTTTAAGAAAGTAATTAAGAAATTAAAACTTCTCATCTGTTGCTAGAGTTGTTTTGAGGGTGCGGGTCCCTGGGACGAATAAAGTTTGTGGGGACCTATGACGATTGCAAGGGGATTTAGGATTGACAGTAGTGTCGAGGGTCTGAGAGGGCTTTCACCAGTAGGTATACTTTCCAGTTTTAGATACATGGATAAGATTCATACTTCTACTTTCTTAGCATAAAGTGTGCGGCTCTTTGAAATCGTGGGGCTTTGGCCATGGCCCACAGCCACCCCCTAAAACAGCCACTGTCTTGTACATGTGTTATTGACACAATTATTGACACACTTCTAATATTTTTGATAAATAATTGTCTTTATGGAAACCAAGTACACCCTTAGCATTTTGAAAGATTTTAATAGGCCTAGAAATTTAAAACGCCTTTAATAGGTTTGACATTTTAATAGACTAGGTACCTGTTAGCTTTTTCTTAAAGTTCATTCCAAGCCGTATTACTTCCTTTCTGTAATGTAAACGAACAAATAATAATTATTCTTTTAAAATACGTGATAAAAGTTTACATAAGCATGCAAAATATTGGTGACAACAATATCATTACAAACACCCTTAAAACCTGGTGTTTAGTACCATTACGTCATATTGAATATACATAGACCTTGGCTATTAAGAAGACCTTCCGTTTCTGATAGGAGTGGTCAATGCACTTTCCACCCTATGATCTTAATTCAAGCTATTAGCTACATGAACAGTATGATGCATAAGCCAATTCTGTCTTGTACTTTTTATTTAGGTTGACCTTTATCATAAGATTTGGCAACATAATCGAAGTATACAAACAAACAACGCCTTTTGTACATGTGTTGTATTGTTCACAAGTCGTTTTTAATGCATTAACAGGAGAAGTCCGAGATATCGACAAGCATATCTAAAAGGGTAAAGATATACCTGAGAAAGTCAAATCCATTGTCATTATTGCCGTTACGTTTCTTGGTGACATGTTAAAATGAAACTTATGTTAGAAATCGGCCGCGTATGTCCTCTCCATGCAGAGCGCCATATTCTTGTATTCAAGAAGGAGGGCCTCAATTCCGATCACATCATTTGACGTCACAAAGGCAATACCCATTTCTGAGCACTGATAGGCACATCTTCAAAATACATCTTTTAAATAATGGAAAAAGGATTTTTTTCAATGACAAATTATGACAAAATAATGGAAAAGGTTGGCACGACTAACTTGATTCCTATCATATCTCTTTAATAGTTGTTTTTGTTTGACGCTTTTTGACTTTCTGTTTGTGATCGAACAAGGTAGGTACAGCATCATCCCTTAACATTGTCCTTGGAGTGACGTAACTGAGCAATTTCGCTGTAAAGTCCTCTTGGAACATTTCCGGAAAAATGGTTTTCGCACATAACTCTGTCTCTGAAGAAGTTTAAAGAATTAATTCTCCATCTACGACCTATGTTCCTAAACCAAACACTAATTCTGTTCTTCTCGGCTTCGTCCATCGACTTGTCATGTTTCAGGAGATTAAGGTCTGGGATACAAAAATAACCCATCATATGCAACCCAGTCATCTAGTAACAATTAACAGCTTGACACCGTGGCATACCGACAGGTCATGCAACTTTTCTTGACAAAGTGTAATCATAAAATGTAAACAAGGAATATCAACGTGTGGGCGACCACTGAAGATTTCAAGTTTTGGCTTGGACAAGTATTGCCTGGGTGGCGTCATATCCACTGAGTGAGAACGAGTCTGAAGGAGAAAATGGCGCTCTGCATGGAGAGGACAAACGCGGCTGATTGCTAACATATGTTGCCTTTTAACATGTTACCAAGAACCATGACGGCAAAAGTAATAACGAATTTGAGTTTCTCAGGCATATATTTGCCATCTTAAGCATATTTGTCAATACCCAGGACCTTCCCTTTAAGCATGACATGAAATGCATAAATTATGACATTGAATGCATAAATGCACTTTGATTATTTCCATACTTCTTTGCTCTAGAAGAAATTTTCATCAGAACCGTTGTTTCGTAAAAAATGACGTCACAGATCAATTGGAAAGACACTCTTTCATATACCTATCCGATAAAGAAGAGACATGAAACAAATTCTGTAGGAAGACATTACGTTTGACTGCAAAAGCTGTTGAAAAATATCCTTTCTTTGAAAAGAGGCTTAAATCATTAAAAGATGAAAGCATGAATCAAATAGATGTGTTTATGACTTGATCAACCTGAATGAGGTGTTTAGTTTGGCTCATGAAAATACCAATCCAAGAACCAGACAATAGTCTATATTCAATAAAAGTGACGATTTATTCTACAACGTATGAGAAAGTGCATGACAATATTTCTTTTGTTAAAGTTTTCTAGAGTTTTTATTGTTCTAATAGTGTCACTTATTATTCTGTGATTGCTGTTTTGCCGTCTAGGATATGTTGATTCTTCATCCAGTTGCAAGTTTTGGGCACTCATCGGAGAATGTTATCGTAACAGTAAATTTATGTTCCATAATTGCAGGCAGTCTTGCACAGGTATGAAGTACAGAAAATAAAGTTTCAAAGAAGTTCTGAACATAAAGTCAGAAATCAGTTTGATAGAATGGTGACAATAACAACTGTGTTGTAACTCCAGTTATCGAGAATGATGCATATCTGTTAAATCGTCCATCTGTAATCTAAAGTAGACAATGTTGGTAGATTGTCTGTTGGTAGCAAAGCTAGTGAAATAACTAGTTTCCTAGTGCATTTAGAACATTTGAATGTTGGCATGGAAACAATTCGTCTTTTCGATGCTTGAAACAGAAAATTGGTGTTTCTCCAATAGGAATTCAACTGATATCCCATGAAGAGGGAAAACCAGTAATCAAACTTTGCATTTAATGTTCCATTTCATGTAGTATTCGTATGGTCACGTTGCTGTTTTAAAGATTCTGAAACGACATGGTTATTTGCAAAAATTCATATGTGCAGGGGAAATCTTGAAATGAAAGAAGTTTCAGGGAAACACATAAAACGACAGAGCAGTTTTTTCTTATCTGTGGCAGCAACTTATGAACACGTATTTAAGCATTGGCATATCAACAAAAATGGTGGCAACTAACTAATTTTATTCGTATGTATCTCCTCTCAGCTTCTTCAAGTCGTTTAAGAAGTAAAATTCTGTTACGTAAGAATTTCTTTTTGAACGGAATATTCAACAGCAATTGCAGGAGATCATAGCTAAGAATGCGGATAGAAACGACTAGAAATACTATGAATCGACTCCAGATATCTAGAGGCAATCCTGGTATAGATTGTTTCCCAAAATACCAGACCTGTAGTGTATGAAGTGTTTAAGCCAGAGGCGTCTGAATTTCAAAAACTCTGGTCAGAACTTCTTTTATTATTCTTGGTTCCTAACGTTAGAAACCAGCATCAAATAATATGGTTTTGTCAGAGAGATTTAAAACTTTGAAAGCTGATATCTCGGCGTTGGTAAAAGGCATCACTCTCTATTTTGGTCATTGAGGTTCTTGTCAATAGGGCAGTATAAAAATTGAATTTCTTACCATAATTCAAACATCTTTAAAATCTTGACGTCACATTTTCCCTCTGCATAGGACATTCAACCTTCAGGAGTATAAGCATCAGTGCAAATATACAGGATACACAACTTTGCACGTTACAGTGTAGTGGAGAGGAAAGGTCGAATTCTCTAGATGAATGCAATAAGACGGCCTCTTACCAGGTTAAGGGGGTGATTAATTTAATTAACGAGCTGATAAATGGTGGCCTCTGTTTTAGCAAGACGAGAACAATGATGTGCTGACCAAATGTGTGCCCCTAGAGCAAAGGTTTTAAACAGGGACACGCAACGTTTCAGACGAAGAAAATCAGCTAATCAAATGTAGGAATACGCTGATTACTTGTGCACTTCTCTCTTTGTGGCAGTAGCATTGCTTTTTGTCCAAATTGGTTAATCATGAAATAAGTCGAATTTGTAAATATAAATATAAATATTTTGATATAGACCATAGTTGTTCGGTATCGGTACAGGATTTTGTGGTGCCATTTCCTTTCCTTTCCAACTCAATTACGGTTTAAAAATCCATTCAACTACCTGCTCGTACTTTTAAAAATGTATACATCAATAATCCAGATATTTTTAGCAGGAAGCGTCCTTTGGATACAAGTTTATCCTACAAGGCCGGATCCAATGTCCCCCGGGGGGGGGGTGTTAAAGGGAGTTCGATCCTCAATATTATTCAAAACAACACTTTTCCATAAGTAAAGTTACTTCTGGACTACAAACATAAACGGGATGAAAGATTTTGGCTGTAGAATAACTCAAACAGAATAATTCGCTTGTATAACTCCTTACTGAAGTACACAGGGATTGTGGGATGTAGATCTGGCGCTTTCATTCTTGGCTAAGCTCCTTTCTCATCATTCTCACTCCTGTACAGTTCTAATTTATTTATTCTTAAACTTAACATAAGCACCTTTCTCTTGAGTTTCCCAAACTTGCCACTACTTATTTTCATACGTTAAACGCTCTGATTGCCCATTGGCCATTTCTAACATCATTCATGACCCCCTTATCAAGGTTTTGTATTATAGACGTACCCTATTCTATAAAAAGCTCACACAGAGATTCTCCGTGTGGGAGTACAGTATCTGCCCCATAGGAAGTCGAAATCTTGGTTCTTGGACTTACTTATTTACTTGATTTCTCACTAACAAATCACAGGATCGATAGCGAAGCCATGTGCACTTGTCCTTTTAAGACGAAAGGCGTGGAAATTTAAGCAGGATTGACTGGACTGAATTTAGGGCCACAGAAAATAGGTCCTTCATAAATAGGATAAATCTGCTTCTTGAACCTTAAGTTTCTCGGCCTCTCTCTCACTATCAAACCAAAACCGGGTACGAGTTTGGCTGTTGTTACTTGCAAGTAGACGTACTGCCAAAGGTTACTGGAAAACTAACAAAAGTGGAAGAGGCGTATCAAAACCTTTATTTTAATTGTATGCATCTTCTAAATAGGCTCTCTGATACTGTTTTTTATACCACGTACTCTTAACAATTTACAAATCAAAGCAATGCTAAATTCTTATGCTAACAGTTTCTTCTCTAGGACTGCCAAGATCTGGAACTTTTTGTCTTCAGACTGTTATTCTCTTACTTGTAATCTTGACACTTTTAAATCTAATGTTAATCGCCGTCTTCTTGTAAATCTTTTATTTGTTTTGTCTGTAATTACATCTATTTTTTTGTTTACTCTTTACTTCTACTCCATTCAAAGTAACTCAATACCTTAAGGAGGCAACCCAGCCTTGTAGTGAACGAAGGATTTCAAAAAATTGCACCTGTCACTGTTTCATAACGATATTGCATTATTTTGATTTTTCAAAATCATCGACTAATCTGTTTCAGGCCGTGGCAAAATCGATTGCAGAGACCAACTGGCAGACTGTCCTTTACGAGCTAAGAAAGGAGAATGCATGGATCGAAATGTTCAGACATGGTATAAATGTTGTAGAACGTGTCGAGGTTAGTTGTCAGATTTAGAAATCTTTTAATCGATACTCGTCCTACTGAATGGATACAGCATTGATAGGTAGTGAGGTTATGGTATCGATATTGTAATCCTTACTTTCACCGGCTATAATCATGAGGACACATAAATAAGGAATATATTTTATACCTTTTCGTCAACACCATCAAGGTCTACAGAATGCTATCTTCATTACATCTGTAGAAACTAACACCGATTACTTTCCCTATCACAAAAATTGCCTACTGCGTAGTGGTTGACCTACTTTTGATACTTTTAGGGGGCCCTGCCAGAAGACTTTTTATGACGGTTAGGGTTAATAACCTATTCATAGGAGGCTGCTTTAAAAGTTTCAAACATAATGCCCATCAGTCTGGTTCCTACTGATAAACGACATGAAAAGTATTAAACCTCAATTAGTTACTGCAGCAGAGTGTTTTTTTTACAGTCAGCATCTGTTCTAATGGCTTTTTCAATCAAGACAAGTTATTGAGATTCCCTGGATTCTTGTGTGTGCTATTTGTCATTTTCTCCTATTTAGAGCTGCAACCACTCGTATCTGTGCTACTTACTTTCATCAAGAAGTCTCTTGCTTTCATTAAACATTTCTACTTGGTTCAGACGAGCAATGTACATAGAAATTGAAGCAAATCTGATTAACCTGTGTAACTGTCCCGACGTCTCTTTTTCTTCTTAGAGTGTTTTATGGATAAAGACGACAGGTGCATCCATCTTCAACTTGTAGAGTGCAGCAAGCCAGTATACAAGAAACTGTGTCAGCACAAATGTAAAGTATGTCAAAAACAATGACAAGTCAGAGACATTGCAAATTCAACCGTTACCTCGACAGATGCACAGTCTTATTATGGAAGGAACGAATTGCATTGTTCTCACAACATGATCGAAATGTCTTGTCAGCATATAGATTTTATACAATGCTTATGATACGATAGATGGTCTAGGCTGTTACAATCTACGGGGAGCACGAAGTTTTGCCTGAATCCTTTAGTAAACCATACGTACAATGTATTTTTACGAGCAATGATTGTGGTGTACCGCAATGCTGTATGTTTATCCACAACTAGATTTGTTTGTTGTCATTATTCCTGAAAAATATTTGACAGATAAACATCATCAGCATGACAGTTAAGCAATTAAGCGTTTGTTAAGGCTTTTCATATGCATTATATTTAGTCTACTAAATTTGCAGTATACTGTGGATTTCTTTAAAAAACTATACATTTTGAGTAGGTTTACACGTCCTAGCCTACGCTTCAGCTCTTCTGTAATTCCCGTCTTGATAAAGAATGATATGACCGTTGAGACGTAGAGCTTTATAATGGACTATTACATAGGAATGATATGGTAAAATAGAATACCCTAATGAAGAAGAAAAGCCTATTTCAAACATCTTGTGTTGGTGAGAGAAATAACAAATGCAGTGCACAGGACCCTAACTGTTCAAAATGAGTATCCACATGCTTTACAATTGACGATATTTAATAGAAAAGGCCTCACAACAAAATAGATATCAGCCTTCTTATGTAAGAAATATTTGTTCACCTTAACACAGGACAGTCTGAGACCTCAAAACCATTTTCGCATTGCATTGAATAGGTACGTTTCGTGTCATAAGAAGAAATACCGAAATATATGCATTCAAATTGTTTTTCTTTTTAATTTTGGGATTGAAATCAATGGAATATAGCAATAACTTTACGTAGCACGATCCATAATTCTAACCTGGATTTCGTAGTTTTTGAACAAGATATCTGCGAGTTCATAATATTGATTCTTGCCCTGTGTCAAGAAGACTTCATAATGATATTGAGTATATAACGTTGCCGCATGTGCGTGCTTCATAGCTGGGCATGCAAGCCCCAAAATGAAGGAGCTCATTAGAAGCCTTGATATCGTTATGTGTGTTATTAGATGATCCGAGAAGTCATAATTCAAGAGATTACAGTATAGAGTTGTTAATACCCCGAATCTTGCAAAAATAATAATTTCATGTTGAACATATTCTGTTTTGATATACATTGAGTAATAGTAGCTCAAAAACATTAATAGGTCAAGAAAAGTCACAACATGAAATTACCAATGTATGGCCGACCAAATTTCGTATTTAAAGGCAGGCGTATTTAAAACCAAATTTGATGGGCAAATGATAGCCATTGCACTCTTAGGATTTCTTCAGAAAGTGGAAATAAGTGCTGTTAACCTCCATTAAAAGTAAGGCCATAGGGGAGTCACATTTCATTTAGGCACAGTTATACTCCTAGTATCAGATCATGAACATGAAATATACACAATAGATACACAACCAGTTTATTTGTGACCATGCATAATGCTTCTGTTTTAATGGAATAGTTTGTCATTATCAGTACAATCAGCTTAAACAAGCTAAAATTTTAGACTTTATTTATTTTTTCAAAACAATTGTCATTATTTATTATTTATGCAATGCTTTACTATCATTTATTAAATATAGAATCTTTAAAATGTGAAAACGTGTTTACACTCTTTGCTGATCTTGTAGCAATTACTCATTCGTAAGATGTCAAGGTACTCTGCAATTCCAATTTTTCACTAGGATACATAAAGAGAGCAAGACTAAGACCCTTTGGGGTCTTTTCTTTGCAGCAAGTTTTTTTCTCTTTGTCCTAAGATACAATCATTGAACATGTGTTAGCTACTGATCAGCATACAATTATTCTCAAGTAATAGACGCTCAACTCAAAATTCACTTCATTGGTATGTTACATTAAAAAAACAAAGCTCATTCAATGCATATCTGTTGTGTTTCTACGTCAGAAGGTGTAGAGCAATTGAGACGAACAGATCACGTAAATTAAAAGTCCAAATGTATT